>JAYJME010003296.1:0-12300 GCA_036873775.1 Costaria costata | reverse complement strand
ACTACTACTACTACTACTACTACTACTACTACTACTACTACTACTACTACTACTACTACTACTACTACTACTGTAGTTATTAAGAGTAGGCGATTCTACCTGGACCTCTAATTCGACCGTCCGTAGCGCCCTGCGAAGGTGTGTTACCTATACTGAGCTAAAGGGTTAAAACAACGATCGAATACCCAGCTCAGGGTAATCCTTATAACACTCTCCCCCCCTTTGAACAGCGGGGTCTTTGGGACGTCCCGTTACCGGTATACGGCCGTATATGGACCTCCTACGTGGACGTACCCCCCCTTTGGTTCAGTCCCTGGGGATCAGGGAGACACGCACAGTCGTTCCACAAAAGAAACGTTCGAAGTGAGATTCGAACCCGCGTCCTGCCGAAGACGCCAAGGTTGAAGGTGTTACCTACACTGAACTATTATACAAGTAGGGCTAACAGATCGAGCGATTGACCAGCTCAGGGTTACCGTAGTAACTGTATAATCCTTGTACGTAACAGCCCTAAGCGGCCACAACAAGCAGCAGAGTGTGTACGTAGACACCACAAACAACAGGATGAGCTCCGGAATACACACCGCTCGGAATACAGCTCCAGGTCCTGGTATTCAAATTTCTTGCTGCGGAGCAAAGTCTCGGTTCATGATGCAAACACAGCAGCAGCAGTAATAATGAAAGGCTGTGTGCCCTCCCTTGCAGAATCAAGGCCCAAGGGCCCCAACGACATCACCTCCGATAGAGAACATGCCGAGCAGGCTATACGTTGCTGGGGAGAGAGATGATCCAGTGCCTACAATAGTGATGGAGCTAATCGGTGTTCGGTACACAGGGAGTCGTGATATACTTCGTTTGCCAGTATGTATGTAACATGTTGTCGTTATTATAAACCACAGAAGGAATAATAGCATCGCTGCAAAGTCACTGCTGCTGTAATAAAAGACGAACGAAACAAATACTCGTACTGACTGCTGTACATCACAGTATATTATAATAGTACGGGGGACCGTAGTAAATAGGACCAAATATTGTTAGCAACAATAGGTAAATATATAGGTTTTGGTGGCTGCAGTAGGTCCTATTGTGTCTACAGTAGGTCCTACTAACTATGGATCAAATATTGTTAGCAAAAATAGGGAAATACATAGGTGTTGGTGTCTACAGTAGGTCCTGTTGTGTCTACAGTAGGTCCTATTAACTATGGTCCCCCGTAATAGTAACAGCATGTCTTCTTTTTATGGGACAGAAAAGTAAGTTGCTAGTGATATAAATGTATCATCTTGGTCAACGAACTGATCGGTGTAATATTCAATATGGTTCGTTCTTGAGATACACATTTGGGAATTTTGGCAGCAACACATCTTGCCTCTCTCTCAGACAAACCTGTCTTGACCCATACATCAAACGTTTGGGACACTTCAATAGCATTATGGACTGTGTTTTAGAGGCAAATAATGATAGTTAACATCTGTTCGTCTGGCATCCTTTAAGAAGTAAAATCTACGGCCAATAGAGGTGCAGCAGTAGCGCGAAAGGAGTAACGTCGTGCCGAAATATGTGCGTGGTACATGTTTACACTGAGACCCCACGAGGATTCCAAGTCCGTGTGTGATATTTTTGCAGTTTTCATGCTCATCCATGCTTGAAGCCTGCCACAGCACTATATAGTGTAGACCTTTATAATACATTACCAGGTTGTTCGTGGTAGTTTTTGCACAACTGTTGTAGCTGTGGAAGGATATATCACCCCTCAAAAGTGAAGCAGGAAGGATTGGTGTTGGCTCGACGCGTCAAAGGTGAATAATGTAAATTTGATGCGACATAGCAATGGATGACACGTGTAAATATGCAGACAAGTACACTGACGAAGTAACGATAACTAGAACTTTCGAGAAGGCCCAATGTAATATTTTATGACAGTTGCAATATATTACCAGCAAGAGTGCACTATAACCAAGTTATTGTGTAGTCTAATTTACAGTAGTATTTGAATACGAAGTATGTAGCAAGTTTGGCTCTCCTCCATCGAGGGGTCGTAATATATTAAGAGTTGATACTTTGCTACTCAGCAGTAGCCAATAGCCTACGCAGTCACCTACAGCACACGGACGACAGCAACACGAGGTGCTACAAGCTGTACAAACAGTGCGGTGTGTCAAATGCCGATTTGCTCGATCAAACACCCAAACCAACCAAAAGCCCAAACCAAACGTCTCCTCTCCCTGAGCTCGTTAAACCAATTCGTCCACATTTTCGGGGACGGCACCTACCATGAAAATTGCCTAAACAGGCGACGCAATAACTTGATCAAATCTGCGTAACAACAGTGCAAGGGGTTTCTCCAACTCTGAGGGCATATACCTAGGAGGACTCAGGCCCTCGCCGTGTTTTGTTCTGTTTTGAGCTGTGGCAGGCGTGCTTCTCGCACACTCTCTCGCCCCTCTTCTCCTTATCATCCTATCTTCCTGGACACTACCGATCATCAACACATCGACTGGCCTTGCAGCGCAATATCTTTAATCACCTCTCCGAGAGCTGAAGCTCATGCAACCAGTCGGCTAACACCGACTAACCTCTTGCGGGCTGTCTGATGTAACTCAACAGTCGCACCACACACCTCGTGCGGAGATCCCGCTAAAAGTACTTTTAGTATAATTAATCACACACATATAATATCATGATGGCGGACTCGTAACAACTTCCTTTGCGAATTACCTCCTCTCGTTTCGCGCGCCGCCTTCAGGCGTGAAAAACGTGAAGAAGATCGAAAATATGAACTCGTGTTCGTGGCGACCATGTGTGCGCCCGTCAAAGTCTTGTGCGACATCCCATGGTTGCTCGGACAGCTCATGAACTAGCTTATCTGTCGTGTATAGTTCAAGTGTTCAAAACATGTGCATATGAGCTACCGCCTATAGCTCAAGCCGGGGAAAACATGTGTAGCTCATGTAGCTCCTACAATAGCTCATTTTGGGCCAAATTAGCTCGCTCATGTAGCTTATATAGCTCACCCTGGGCAGATACGCGCAGATGAGCTATCCGCTATAGCTCAAGCTTTGAGAACATGTACAGATGAGCTCAAGCTTTGAAAACACGTGCAGATGAGCTACCGCCTATAGCTCAAGCCGGGGGAAACATGTGCAGCTCATGTAGCTCCCATAGCTTATTATGGGCCAAAAGAGCTAGCTCATGTACGCTACGATTATGTTTTCCCGGGGTAAGCGCTCCTCCTATGGCTTACCTTGGGCAAATATATGCAGATGAGCTATCGCCTATTGCTCAAGCTTTCAAAACATAGTGCAGATGAGCTAGCGCCGATAGCTCGAGCCCGGAAAACATGTGCAGATGAGCTAAACTATTGCCTATAGCTCAAGCCGGGATAAAAATGTCCAGATGAGCTATCGCCTACAGCTTATCCCGGGAAAACATAATCGTAGCTCATGTACGTAGCTCATTGTAGCTCTTTCAAGGCGAAACATGCATATAATACCCTCACTTCGGCCCATATCTACCGTTCTCCACGTTGAATAAAACCTATTAATAGAACATTCCATTTATGCCACCGTATGCAGAAAATTGTTAGCTTTCCGTTTCTTAACTCGTTTTTTTGTCATTTACTGAAACCAATTAAGTTATAAGTTTATGCATCCTGGTCAACTTTATTTTCGATGTTCTTTTCGTAATTTCGTTTTGATACTCACACTTATGCTGAAATCAAGTAAACCAAAGTCTCGTCTTGGTAAAGAGATCTCAAGACAAGATTTTTTGTTATCAATAGGGATTTAAAACGGAAAAAAGTATCGTCTTGATCAAGACGAAACTTTTACCACACCCCGGGCGAGATATACACGTCATTTATACGTATACCTTCGTATTTTGTGTTGGTCAGCTGCAGCAGCTCGTGAGCTATTTACGGGGAACCATAGTAAATAGGACCAAATAGTTTTAGCAAAAAAATAGAAATATATAGGCTTTGGTGTCCACAGTCGGTTATTTTGTGTCTACAGTAGGTCCTATTAACTATGGACCATATATTGTTAGCAAAAATAGGGAAATATGCAGGTTTTGGTGTCAACAGTAGGTCCTATTGTGTCTACAGTAGGTCCTGTTAACTATGGTCCCCCGTAATAGCTCATCTATCGTCTATAGCTCACCCCTTCAAAACATGTTCAGATGAACTATTGTCTATAGCTCAAGCTTTCAAAACATGTGCAGATGAGCTGCCGCCTATAGCTCAAGATTTCAAAGCATGTGCAGACGAGTTACCTCCTACCAGGTATAGCTCAAGCTCTGAAAAAAATTGCAGATGAGCTACCACCTATAGCTCAAGCCTTCAAAGCATGTGCAGATGAGCTATTGCCCATAGCTCAATCCGGGAAAACATGTGCAGATGAGCTCTGCCTATATCTCAAGCCTGGGAAAACAGGTGAAGCTCATGTAGCTCCTACCGGTATAGCTCATTCTGAGAAAAATGAGCTAGCTCATGTAGCTCCTATATCTCTCACCCTGGGCAAATATGTGCAGATGAGCTATCATCTATAGCTCAATATTTGAAAACATGTGCAGATGAGCTACCTCCTATAGCTCAAGCCGGGAAAACATGTGAAGCTCATGTAATAGCTCACCTAGCTCACCATTGAGCTACCCTCGAAAAGAGCTAGCTCGAGCTACGGTGAGCTGATTTGTCCGACGTGCGCATGGTTGGCTGTCGTTTGAACCACCTCGACCACGAATAGTTGGTCTACATACCATGAGCGTTCATCCACATCGTGGGCTCAACCAAAAACATACCAGTATATACTCAAACGAACATATATATTGAAGATAGCCGGAAGTACCTTTGGCCCAAGACTCTGGCCAAGAACCACGGCGCCACTGATTCAGGTGTGTCATAGAACTCCGAGCATCCAAAACCCTTCCACCATGCTCGCAGGCTTCAGTTTTCCACAACATATTTTATATTGTGCAGTTACACAGCGAGAGCAGGGCGCCAGTCAGCGGGGAGGAGTTATTATCCGCTCAAATTGCGCAGTTTTCCACCGAACATATCCTCGTCATACGAACAGCTTACTACGCGCCTGATGTGATGAGCGTCAACGCCAATCCCCACACCAGATCTGCGCAGCTGCGAGAAGGCCGTGGCGCGGAAGCCGAACAGCCATTTCATACTCCACAGACGCACCCTACATTAATTTCTGTTTCAAACATACAAAACACACTCATAATAGTATCGTCGTCATTAATAGCGTCCGTTCCCTCCATCAAACACGCCACAATAAATTGGAAACAGACTGAGATACTGCATCCACAGTATTATAATGTTGCCATTCGTGACACTTTCACCCCGCTAGAGTAGTACTCAACCAAACCCCTGGGGCCTATTTTAATAGATACCAAGTACCTGATACCAGTACCTGGTGTGTTTTCCTTGTTGTGGCATCTCCTTGCTATTTCTGCAGTACGAAGGGGTATACACCTCGGCAACTTCAGGCGTAGCGACGCGGCCGGGTATATAATACAGTAGACACCCTTCACTGCGACACTGACTAACGATGCAGAAGCCTTCCCACGCAGCACAAAACCCATCTAATAAAGAGGCCATCCCTCACAATTTTTGTCGGGCCTCAGCCGATTCCAAACGAAGGCCGACCATCACCGCTGTTAGGCGACGCGTAAAGCAAAATGTTGCGGATGCAAATTAGGCATAATCGATTTCCAGAGGAGTTCGCGAGGCGTTTCGCGCCAACCCGCATCGTTTCGCGTCAACCCGCATCCTGGTCTACACAATACTAGCTAGTGCAATAACATGACCGCCCATGAGCGAACCACGAGCAATACGGCTTCTCTCTGTTGGCCGATGCAATTCCCGACATCGCATCGGTACGAAGTAAAACGTGTGCGTCTTTGTACGCAACAAAATGCACCTGTGTCCTCCTCCCTTCAACCCTCACGCACGCACACACCTCGAGGAAATGCTTATCTACGAGCTCCCGGACGAGACCTAAACTACGGTTCGCCCTGCCCCAATACAGCACAACAAAACACCAACATATTTTGCCCGTCATGGGGATGATGCATGACCGATCATGACGTGAAAAATGGCGCTATAAAGGTGAATGCACGCGCTCATGCCACCCCCTGCGACTACCCCCTTATCAGTGTGAGAAATATCTTCCCGGTGGTTGAAACCCCGACTTGCTCCGTCCCAGCATCGTAGGGATGCAAGAGTCAATGGTTAACCCTATGGTTAACCGACTACGGCCATGCATGACAACGATTACACCTCCCTCCCTGCCTTCAAACCTGGATGTAGGCGAAGGTCCCCCCCCCCCCACGACACATCCATTTCTTACCACATAGCGAGCAAAGCTCCTAACGTGCGAGCCTACAGCAGTAAACTTTGAGTGAGCCGAGTAAACCTGGGGGATGTTGTGGTTGGCATAATGTTCGATGACGCCCCGCGTGCCAAGCGCGTTCCAGGCGAGACAAAATGCCATATCAGTACGTAGTAAATAAAGTACGTAAAAAAATTTTGCAAAGCTTTCTGAAAATTCCAACTGGACACCCCCAAGCCTGTTGCCCTTGTGTCCCAGCCCAGCGCAACTCAATTCAATACGCGGCAACCCACTTGCCGCGCGTGTTTCAACTCGCCTACCTGCCTCTTTATTGTTATGATTACCAAGTATTAATGGCTACCGCATTCAGCACCCAAAATATTCCTGCCCATGTCAGACACCCAAATACCCAATCAATGCCACTTTTCGTAAACCCACAGAGTAAACCTATAATAATGCTAACGAACGCAAAATCGCGAGGACGTGGACGCATTTCGCCCATCTTACCCCCTCTCTATCCCGAGCGCCTCGTAATCGCCGCCCGGTCTAACGTGCTGTGCGCGCGCACTCGTGTTGTCCTTTCCTAAAATACGCGACCTGTCGTCATAAAAAAAGGCAGGTTGCGCCTATAACTGCAGGGGAGAGTAAAGGCCATCGATCCGGAAGATGTTAGCAGCTGTAGTCATGGAGCAAACAGTCGCCGAACTCGCTGCCCCCGCTGCCAGGGTCGGCGAGGCTCTCCTTACTACGAGCCAAACGACACGCATTCCCTGATGAAGCACTCGTCGAGGATTTCAGGACTAACATCACCCTCGACAGCGCAGAAGGAACCGAACGCCCCCTCGGTGCCGAAGGAGGACGACATGCTGTTTCCCCCAACCCCGCTGCACAATCCACCCCCGCCACCACCACCACCAGCTTCCCCGACGGTGCTGTCCATGGAGATGCCACGCCCGACCACCGGGGTAATGTTGTCTACCTTCTCGATGGCAGGGAAGTTGCACAGATAAGTGGGGAGTCCTAGCTTCGCGCATGCGTCGCGTGGAAAGCTGCCCGTCTTCGGCGACCGCGCCGCCACGGCCATGGCCATCTCCGGCTGGAGACCGCTCTCAGATTGGAAGGAAACTGAATACGACTCAGCGACGGCGGTGGGCGCGGGACAGGGCGCAATCGGCTGCGTACACCACGTCGGCCCGGAGAGCGGGAGAACGGCATAAAAAAGCGGGTTCCGTGTGGAGGAGGAGGACGGGGTCCCAGCGCGACCACCACTGCGACCGTGGTTGCACCCGAATGCAAAGTGTACCCTGTCCTTGCGGCTGACGTCTGGTACTACTCCACTATGGGTGATGTGATCTGCTGGTGGAACACCGGGATGCTGCTGGAGCTTAGTCTTGGCGAGACCGGGCAGCTGACTCGCCGCTCCTGTGCCGGTGGCAAGAACGGCGCCGCCGCTGCCCCCGGCGACGACACTTCCCTCAGATCGGTCGGTCCGGAGGCCGTTCGGTGTGGGGAAATATCGGTTGAAGTAGCGACAACCCCGCTTGCTGCGCAGTTCTTCCTTCGCGATCGTACCACCGTGGTAGCGCTCTCCGAGCTTGCGCTTGGCCGAAAACGCGCCCAAATTCGAGCCCCCGTCGCTCGAGCTATCGCCACCCCTACCACCGTTGCCATCCAGGGAACCGCTCTGATCGGTTGTGCTACCGCCGTCGCGCGCGGCCAAAGGCACCGATGACGCACGGTTGACGTCACCCATGCCGTGATGGCCGCGTGCGTCGAAGAAGTTCCAACCGTTCGCAATGGCGATGCCGCACTCGTTCTTACCGGTGGCTAGAGCGCGAGGACCGCTGGTGTATCCACGGATTTCGGGGTTTGTAGGCGCGACCGCTACACCGGACCGTGAACCGATTGCCATTGAGGGGGGGGGCGGTGGGGTGCTCGAGATGTCAGCGGACCTGGCAGGTGGTGGTGGTGGCGGTGGTACCTTGAGTTTTTCAGTGGGGTAGCTACGCGGGACGGACGGAGCAGTCGAGCTCACGAAGGCGGCCTTGCGGGCGAGGACAGAAGAGGAGGCGCTCCGAGGCAAGCGGGGCGGCTGGCTCGTGTCGGCTGTCGTCGATTCCTCGGCGGGTGTGCTGGCCTCCCGGCGCTTGAGAGAAAGGATAGCATCGGCGTCCTTTCCCTGCACACCGGGCGAGCGAGAACGTGACGGAAAATAACAACAAGCGAAGGAACCGGAACAAAACAGTATTAATGGGTTTATGTACGGCATGGGGATAATACGGTACAAACAGCAACGATCAAAGGGCCGAAAAAAACGCAGTACGTATTAATGGGGGTACCGGTATACGGCATAGTGTTTTAATGTTTTATTTTTGTTGTTGTGCTTGTCATCCGCCAATATACAGCGTGAGTGCCCATCACAAGAGGACCCATGCTTCGATAGAGGTGCACCATTTGTTTTCTGAGGCTCTTCACGTTAGGAGCTCCATATCACACCCGAAAACTGTTTTTGAGTAAACTGGAATGGCAGCCCGATGAGCAAACCCATGGACTAGGCACTTCAAAAAATCATATTGCTAAACAAGATTGACATTCCGACGAGTTTGGGTTAAGGAGCCCCGTCATTCAGAAACAAAAAAGCCAAAAAATGCAAGCTCTATCGTAGCACGCGTCAGAGAAGCGAAGACACAGAAAACGGCGACCACTACAAAACCATAAGATTGATTGACTACACAGTACAGGTGTCTCTCACAATAACTGATTATCATGGCTATAGCCAACGGAAGGCTTTTCCTTGTGAGCTGAAGGAGGCTCGTGACAAGGCTCGTCCATGTCGGGGTATATTCCATTGGGTACAGCCATGCTATATAGGAGTACCACTACACACCCTCTGCCGGGCACCGCGCCAGCCTGCGCATGAACACACATGCGAGAAACACCAAACGAGCTGTCTCCTTGCGGTACTGTGTGCCACTCTGGGCAGAAATATAAGGACCGTTTAGTCATTAATATTAACATCAAACGGCTGTCTCAAATCCATCCAGATTGGGACGCATGCTGCGATAGAGGTGCAGCAGTTTTTTTCTGAGGCTCCTCACTAGAAGAGCTCTGTACTTCACACCCACAAACTGGTTTGGATTAAACTAAAAGTGCATCCCGATAAAAAAAAAACACGACTTAGCCATTAAAAAAAATCCTATTGCAAAACAAGTATGACACCCCGACGAATTTGGACAAGAATGACATTCCGACGATTTTGGGTTAAGGGGCCCCGTCATTCAGAAACAAAAACGCCGAAAAGTGCAACCTCTAGCGTAGCACGCGGGTCTTGGTGCAGTAGTATATAGACCGCTCATGTTAAGCAGGTCCCTGTATATGCTGAGACCATCTCGCGTCCAACGTTTGGACTATTGCGGGGGGCGACAGCAACCAGAACCCACGGTGGGCCCATAAAACATACCAGGTACAGCATACCTCTCTGGGCGGAAATGTACGGACGGTTTGGTATTCATGTTAAGGTCTAACTGGTGTTTAGATTTCCACGCAGAGTGGTATGCCCCTACAGTATAGACCCGCGATTAAGAAAGCGCCTAATAGGAACGTAAGGCTCACTTTTCGGCGGCCGCTAAGAAAGTAGGACTAAGAAACCGTGCTCAGCGGCGAGAGCTACACTATATCCTTCATAATAGCCTATGCTCAAGGTTGTTGAAGGGTGGTGTCGTGATAATAATCTGAGGCTCACTTCTAATAGGAGGTTCTTGTTGGCGGGCCTGTACTCTGTATTTTTACACCCATGTTAAGGTTCTGATTATTATGCCGTTACATTATTTTTTTCTCAGTGAGGTGGATCCACTCGTGGACTCCCGAGTGGCATACATGATCGGTATATTGAACGTGCTAGGTCGCGTTTGGGTTGGGCCTTGTCATTCACACGAAGGCTTATGTCCCTCACATGACTGGCTTGGTGGTTATAACAATTGTAGCAGCCGAGCTTGTAACTCATTTGGCGCTACGTACTATACTTGTATTTCGTTGTCGTTGTTGATGTTTCAAACGATGCTTGGGCGTGTCCATAATTAACAAAGAGGCTGTTCTGCGAGAGGAGCCAATTTAAGTACTTCCAGAGAAGTAACGAGCTCTTCACGATTATGTGAAACCGTGATGATCGCGGACTAGTAAATTAATTTTCACTAGTTATGCCATACAGGTTTTCCCCGTATTTTTTGGTTGGTCAGGGGACCGCTGCAATGGGTGCTGTGGTAACGCCAGGGGTGTGTAGCCCAGCCCCCCGTTGGCGCATAAAGGAAATAACACGCATCGCATCGGACCCAAGCGGACATTACGCGTGTCTCATTCACCTCCAGGGTTTTGTTGAAGAAGACGCCAGGCTGGCCGACGAGCATACCACAGCAACACAAGAGTGCCACCACATCACCAACAAACACAACGCAACACCGAACAGGTGGCGCGGAAAAATACATAAGGGTGGGACAGGTGGGGGGGGGGGGGGCGGCGGGCGAGCAGAGTCAGCACAGATTTCCCGTGGCAATGGACACGACTAACTGCGAGCAGCGTTGAAGGGGGAATGTCATTGTGCTGATTCTTTCATTAGCATATTTTCAATGAACGGTGTAAAGCGTATTCTAAGGTGACGTTTGGGTTGTTGGAGGGCTCCGGGCGTTCTTGCATTTTCCGGAAAGACGATGAATGACTTCAGCACCCCCCCCCCCCCCGCCCCCATGTAGACACGCGCCATTATTCCACCTGGACTAACATCGAGTATACGAAACACCAGAACCATGGAGAGCGCTGCCTCATGTAATACATAATACCTGTCAGGCACACAGACATGTGAGAAGGTTATACGTCGTAGATTAATTGTCCCAGAGATTAGCGGCATCATAGATCAAAGAACGTTGCTGGTCTACCATCTATCTTAAGTTGATACTTCGAAGTATTTTGTACCAAGTATATTTCATTATTATTAGGTTGGTGGTTTCCAATCACAACATTAAAATCATACCTGCCCGAACGAAAACGGGTATCGTTCGCCCAGACCAGTTAACACACAAACAACCGTCAAGTCAACAATTGAGAGACTTTCCTCTATTAGGACTAGACTATACGCACTCGTAGCGGCCTCTTTTGCGCTCTGGGCAAACACCGAATGGGCTTCTCTGAGTGCACTCGGTATCGAAGCAAGCGCGGCCACACCCCTCGTGGGCTGCTCCACAAAGAAACGCTGGAATATCTAATTACGGGTTGGATTTCGAAGACGAGGACGAACCCCACAAGCTAGGAAAACACAAGCCAGGAAATCTCTTCCGCCAATCCAGCCACAGTCTACCATAGCTTGCTGGTGAAAGTGAAACAGTCATTGATCGTTAACCCCCTGAAACGTTTTTTAGATTGTACGAGGTAGTGTCCCGCACGCAGAATTCTGCTTCAAAAGTCGCGAGTACGAAGGCATAGCAGAACAACCACAAATATATTCCGGGTCATTGCTCGAACCAAGGGGACACGAGTCATCGACCCCGGTCTCAAGGCCATGGGCTGTCGATGATGATGGTACAGTGGGTTGAGCGTCTGCATGTGATTGTACGCAGTATGCCCTTATGGCGTACAGCAATAACTGCACCACAGAAACAACGAGTTGGCGGATTGTTGTCATTCAAGCATTTCTGGGAGTCAGCAAGCTTGCTCCACAATGCACGACGGCGTGGTTAGCTCTGATCCATTTCCGCACAGCTGCGTCCCCCCCTTCACCTCTCCCTCCATTACAACCACCATGCGATTCGGCAGGAGAGTGGGGAAGAAAATAAACCGCCGTGTGATCTTGGCCCAGGGGAGAGACACGTGGCTACGAAGGCTGCATGAATCTAAAAATATAACCACGACCAAGGGGGGGGGGGGGGGGGGGCTCATGTTATGCACGGCCAAAGTCGTATGACCAAAGACCCAC
>JAYJME010003295.1:0-12304 GCA_036873775.1 Costaria costata | reverse complement strand
GGGTGCAGTCGTTCTGTCATACAACTCCGGGCCGTACCGTCTAAGGCATGCCCGCATGAGCCGGATTCGTCGTTCGAAGCCCTGATCGGTTCATGAGGCTGGGATATTTTTCGGTTGCCTACTGACAACGTATAGCGCAAGTTTCTCATGCAGTGTGTGCACTGCACTATATCTTGTAGAATGTTGTCCAGGTGGAATGTATGCACGACGATTATTCTGTACGTATTATGCTGTACCAGTAGCATGTACGATTATTATGTGGGCATGCTACTGACTGTACATCACCTGGTGCCCGGTATGCATGTAATATGTACTATATATGCATAAAAACAAGTCAAAAATCGAATCGGACACCGTTCAGGACTCGTACAAACATAACTGCACAGATTATGATACAGAGGAAGTATGTATATACGAACTATAATATGTACCAGGTATCAGATATGCAGTATGATATGTACGATATAATATGTATGCATGCATATACAGAATATATATACACACATATATTCATACATGCAGCAGATACATATTATATCATACTGGCATTAATCTTATACGTACGTGGTACATATATATATACCTGGTATATTAAAACGTGTGTGTATGTGTGCATGCTCGACGTGTGCGCTGTACATAATATGCATGCAAACATGTCATACACACATACATGCACGTATTGGCCCCTTCGAGACTTCAGAGCGGAAAAACGTCGCAAAAAAATATCACACGGGTCGGGTTAAATCTTGCGGGTTGGGTCGGGTCTGGTCTGGTCGGGTCAGGGTGACGCGATCCGATCCGTGAGCTTCATTCAGAAACCTCCAGACCCGACCCGACCCGACCCGACCCGTGAGATTTGAAAACCCTGCTGACTCAACCCATGGGTTGGGTCATGACCCGGGAAGAGCCCCCTGAAAATTATGACGATAACAGCAGCATTGGCCACACGAATCAGCCTAACACTAGCGACACACGAGTGATACACTACTACGACTACTACTACTACTACTACTACTACTACTACTACTACTACTACTACTACTACTACTACTACTGCTATACTGGGGTAGGGGGTGCGCCCGAACTGCAACGTCAGGAGCTGTTGTACTAAACGTGCGCAGGCATGGCGATACTCATTATGGCGTGTCAAATTGTGTTGTTTGCGCTGAATTCTGCGAAAAAAGCAGGTCTCGTACGGCTGCACAAGCTCGCTCGTCCCATATGCCATAGACGCTTGATAAGACCGCACTCACTATATACTCGTCGTTTTTTTGGTCGCTAGACATGCCCCCCAAAGGGTGGAGCAACGACAGCAAGTAGAGTACTACATATTATATAGGTCGATGTTTTTTAAGCTGGAAGTAGGTACAGAAGAGAGTTCTGAGGGTTCTTGCGTAGGTAGGTAGGTAGGAAGGTGATCTTTTCTTATTCCCTTTGTTTTCTTCTTCTTTCTGGGGATGGTTCTGAGTGATCGACGTTGAAGTTCATGCTGCACGTCGACCAATGGCAAAAACAATAGCAGCATGTGAGATAGTAAGATGGTAGTATGATAAAATAGCTAACTGTCGCCAGGAACTCACGCAACAGGACATTTACTATTTGATTTTCCACCAATAAAAAAAATCCAACACAAAAAAAAAACTGACCAATCAGAAAACTGCGGGCACGAAATGTCTTTCTCTTTGGTTGCGCGTTGCTGGATGGTGGGCCGTGTAGTTGTTGGTGTTAAATGATGGGGGAAATTATGTGAAGTTGGGGAAATTATGTGAAGTTGCGCCGCGTGCAAAATCAACTTTTCGGGCTTCGGCCATCTCGAAAGAGGGGTCGTCCCTAATTTTTAGGCGTTGTGGTCAGAACTAGAAAACCTATAATTCGTTCGTACTAATTCTACTTTTGGAATATTCTGAGTGGGCAACGTTGAAGGTCATGCTGCACATTGTCCAATGGCAAACACAATAATAAATAATAATATGTATGTGAGCATGTACTCTAGGGTTTAATATATATATATATATATATATATATGTATATCTGCACCAGCATGCAAGATAACACGCATACACCGTCGGACGATTTTCCAAGTTGACTTTCTCGACAATCTGGGGACGGGTGCAACTGCCGAGCCATGCAATCCGCCTCTGGAAATATCTCGACGAGATGTTTCCGGAGAAGCGATCACCACCACTTTCTTCGATGTGTGTGTGCCGCCCCTGTTATCGAAGAAAATGTTGGGCTCGGAAAATAATGTCCCAGGAGGTTGCAGTGTGTTATCTTAGGTCCTACACGGTAGGCCTGCACCCAGGCGGCGCGTAACTCGTACACGCAAATATGTGGCCGTACTTTTTGCCGGTCGGTGTGGTACTGAAGCATGAAAGAGGGTGCTTTGTGTACGCTGCTACTAACTGCTGTGGTGACGGAGTCAGTCGTAGTAACTATACGTGGCGTACAGCTATGCCGTGGGGAGGAAGAGCGCCAAACAAGCGGGCCGACCTTGTCAGAACAGCCCCCCCCCCCCCCGCACACACACACACCAAAAAGTAATCCGTGATGGTGGCCCGGATCCAACCACCACGCACGAGTGAGCCGTACCTTGATGCCACCGGCTCCACCCACTCACATATACACTGGCATTATCGTTGTATCGCATACCCGGGTCGTATCGAATTAACGTCAGCGACTACGTACCCACGAGGGGCAGCTCATTCAGATCAACAAGCATCGAAGCTTAGTAACAATGCCCCGCTAGAAAACCCAAATATCCGCAGATCATAGTATCTATCACCGAGTACCACAAACAGAGGGGTCGATGTGGAAATCTCGAAATCTCAAAAAGAAAATTACGCAGCCATTTTTGTGGTCGACCCTTCGCTTCGTTCTCAGCCTTGTCAGCGACGATATGCAGTATACCTGATGTCAGTTGGGGGGTCTTAGATCTGGGTGGGTTCATTTTCCGGTGGGATCATGGTGGCAAACCCGAAAATTATGCACGTCGACCACTCTCATAGTTCCACTACACAATAAGTGCTGGCACGCCGAACATTTCTGCACGTAATATGTGGGCAATTTTACCCTTCTAGCCGAAGGAAGGGTTTGAGACAGCTATGAGGTAATTGGGATGAGAAAATAAAAGTCGTTGTCCGATTCTGCGCTGTCCGCTTCTGTTCATTTGCACATACTCATCCGTAAATCCTTCCAGCACAATGTCCAGTAAGCTGTCGTAATTGAGTACCTCGCTCGTGTACACTAGATCATCCCTCAAAGTATAGCGTTCGTTGATAAATACATCGGGATCTTGCCCGTCCGAGATGATAACCTTTTTGCATGGGCTTGTAACCTTGCCCGTGTTGCGATCATACACACATGCGTAAGGTAGGTTTGTCACTAAACTGTCACTATCTATCGTAGCCGAGAAGAGCCACAACCCGGCGGGGTAATAACAGATGGTACTGGTGTTTTTCTTGTGTTTTGTTACTCCCGGCCGCGCGGCAATTGTCCCCGTTCAGCCTCAGCGTTTTCGCCCTGTACCGTTAGCTACGTAGTCACTCGTGTTCTTGTATTGTTTTTTGCTCTGCCGACCCCCCCCCCCTGCTCATCGCCGGGTGTGGTCTGGGTAGTGTGGCCTGCTCTTACTGGGTGAGGCACACGATTGATTGTCGGTATTGTGCTGTGCTTTTTTCGACGATAAGCTCCCCCCCCACCCCCCAACCTCGCTAGGGACGTGGCGTTAACTTATGCCCATCTGTTTTCGACGACGTATTTCAGCCCCCCTCCCCTCCCCGCTCGTTGGGGGTATGGCGGCATACAGCCTTTTTTTTGGTGTTTGAGACTTTTCGGGTCCCTCACGGGTAGGCTTCCTTTCTTTTTGACGTCCGTTTGGAGGCGTAGGCTTCGTAGCCTCGCAGGGTAGTGATATGGTGGGAATGGGTTTCGAGGAGCCGTATCTACGGTTGTTCTAGTTCTAGTTCTAGTTCGTTGGACCGGTGTTTCCTCGAATCTTCCATGTTTCACGTTTCTGCTTATTATGTTACGGCAGCGAGTCTGACCTCTGACCTACGTTACTGAACGGGGCTAAGCTACGGTTGCCCCTGATCAGGGGGGATTGCACACCATACGCGGCTAAGCAACGACGATATTCCCCAGAGGAGGAAACCATGAGTCTTAGCGAGGCAGCTAGGACGCTTCCCGTAATAATTATACACACAGCTCACCAGGGTGGGCTAGTGTTACAGTTTATGGTATTGCACTGAAATACCAGGTGCCTGCAAAGGCCCAGGACCCCAACATTAGGAATACGCGATAGGATGTCGTATTGCTTGGAAGGCCTATTCGTATAAGGAGAAGGGGTTCAGGGAGAGGCAAAAAGAGCCGAGCCCCACCTTTTAGACCGTTGGTCGGAGCCCTGCTATTAGTAGTAATAGTAATCCATTGACTAATACAACAGAGCACTTACTTCCAACCAAGCACACGGTACACCCACGCGTGGCGAGTGACAACGCGGGACCTGCTACACACGAGGCAAAAACCTGGAACGGGATACTACGTGGCGTGTGTATCCCAACCAACCTCTTATATAGTAGCGGTTTTTTGAACACTCAAAAGCCGCGGAGTGCCGACCGTGGAACGGGAACGCGAAAACTGCCAGCAGTAACCCCGCCAACAACTTACAGTTTTTTTACTCTCTGCGACCCTTCAATCAATGTTGTGCTTGCCTCGAATAGGAACATATAATAGCAACACAACAAACCAACAAGCAAAAGACAGGTGCGGCATTTCCAGCTATTGCCAGTATTTGGCCTAACATGTCACTCTTGTACAAATGATACCCCCTCACCACAAGAAACCATGCCCGGTGATAAATATGAAAAGTTAAAAAGGGTCTATAGAGTACCAGTACTAGCCCTCGGAACTCAGCCAATGATTCACAAGTACCCGTCAGTTCACTCACAAGTACCCGTCAGTTTGGAGGACCTAGTTTCACGGGTACCAGGAACTGAAATAACTGAGTTCTGTCCTAAGGATACAGCTGAAATGACTGCGTCGTCGCCAGTCCCAAGGGTACCAGGAGCTGAAACGATTGGCACTGGGAGGGGGAGGACTACAGTATTACTCTGACTTCGTTCGCGTGTTTGTATGCGCTTGAGAGTGTGTGTGCGTGCGGCACTAAGCAGGAGACCCAATACCGGCCACTGTTCAAAGGTCGTCAGAGTACCAGTACCAGTGTTCCAGCAGCTTGAGCCGATGTCCACCCCTCACCTTTGTGCTGTCTTGAGTTCGTTGGATAGAGTGCTTCCAAGAGAGACAAGTGGCCCAGATTCCCTCCCATTTCCAGTATTCCAGACGTTAGGACAGGCAACGCGGTCGACGAGTGAGGAACCAAGCGCGTGGTACATGATACGCATGCACGTCCGGTGAACACATGAGCGGGGGACATAACAATTGGCAGTGGACATGGTGGTTTGGCTTTGTTCTTCCTTCTTTGGGTGGTATTTAGAAGTACCGGGCATGTATGCTTTGTTGCATATGGTTTTCCATACACATCGGAGGGCGTTTCTCTCCTTGGAAGCTCCTCGTTTCCCCTAACGTTGCGGCGGGAGCTTCACGACAGCTATATCCCCACCTATACAGATACGCCCTGCACACAACGCTTGTCCGCACCAGCGTCGCCCGGCTCAGTAACCCCTGACGCCATCGTGCTGCAACACGCCCTCTACCCGACGCATAACTATCGTCGGCGCAAATCGGGCGTCCCGATCATAGCGCCGTATCAGCGTGAGAATCTTTCTCCTCCGTCCCTCACTGTCACCCCGGCGTTGTAACACCTCCTCTGCCCGACGCATAACTATCGTCGGCTCAGAGCAAGCATCCCTGCCGTCAGGTGCGCCTTTTCCCCGCAACCGGGGCTCCATGCCGCCCTGCGCTGCCGGCAGGAAGCCTCGTCGCCTGTGTTTGGGTGTTTCGGCATAACGCAGCACGGACACTTCGCGACGACTAAGCTCCTCCCCATCTTCGTCCGGGTGCCGCACCCGAACCTAAAAGTCGTATACACGCCCCACAACCACTCGAATCACTCCGTCAGCGCCCGCGAATGGCACCCCGGCCACGGCCCGATAACAGTACGCACCTTCCGCCCAACAGATCTTCTATTATTTCTCGGCGTCGCAAAGCTGCAAAACTATAAATACCAGTCCTGGAGACTCAGTCAACGACTCACCAATACCAGTCGTTTTGGAAGACACAGTTCCAAAGGTTCCAAGAGTTGAACATTCTGAGTCCTCGCTTGTCCCAAGGGTACGAGAAGCCGAAATGACAGACTTGTCGCCAGGTTCTAAGGGTACCAGGAGTTAAAATGACTGAGTCCCCGCCAGCCCCAAGGATACCAGTAGTTGAAACGGCTGAGTCCCCCGCCAGCCCCGAGGGTACCAGGAGCTGAAACGATCGGTACTGGGAGGGCTAGCTAATAGTCTCAAGACCCTTGAAAAACTTAAAGTAAAAGTTCGAGGTTATCACCGGGGTTCGTTAGGTACCATCCCCCTACTGTGGCGGTAGTCCTTCCAAACAACGCCAACAAATTATCATCCGGGGTCTACACAAAAGCAGTGCAAAGGTGCGCGACAGCACCACACACGGAGGACAAAATATTGAGTAGAGGCAGAGCGTTTTGGCACGGACGGTCCATTACCGTGGACAGAACACGCCTGTGACCCCAGCACCGCCTGCTGCCCCGACACCGCCTCTGCTGACGCGCCACAAGCCATGGGTGGAGCCACGATCGCATTTTTTCCCGTCCGTCCTCTAACCACACCTCCCCTGCTGCGCTTGCGCCTCATCACGGTCTGACAGCAGCACGTATGTAGTAGGCAACGCGTGTCAATGATTGGCACTTCTCCAACGTTGTAGAGTCAGTACTATCAAGTATTTTCTGAAGTAATATATTGTGGGTTGTTACAGGGGTATGATAACAGTAGCACAGCTTGGTACGAGGTAACTTAGCTTAGTGCAGGGGCAACAATGACACATCTCGGTATGTCACACACGACTAACACGCACCAGGTACGTTGCATGTCGTACGATATAGCAACAGCGTAGAGCAACTCAGCTCAACCGTGCGTTGTCACTGTACCGTCGTATGTGGTAGGTACAATAGGAAGATGTATCAGCACTGAGTAGTCGAGTAGCTAATTTTATTAGATTGTTAACAATACGACAGGTGTGAGTTCGACCGGTTAAGTGGTTGATACTCATATTTGCAAGCTCCGTGGTCTGATTCTACGATAGCCCCCCCCAAAAACCAGAGATACTATTAAACATATGTCTTCAAATATTTTCTTGTTTGCAAAGGACTATCGATCGATGATGTCGGGGTGGCAAGAGGCACCGTATTTCAGGAGATACGGCCGGGAGCTGGTTTCAAAACCGGCGATTCCGTTAAAAAAATGTTAGGGGGGCTATGATATCGTAGAACGACTCCGTCATGCTTCGAGCTATTAATAAAAGTTTATTAGTCGCACCAGTAACTCGTAGAAAACCGTTTCGTACAAAAGCGACGTTTCGTACAAAATAACGGTTTCATATTATTATGGACGTCGCACCGACAAACAGGAGTCCTACGACTACGACGTGGTATGATAGAAACTTTTGTTATTGCTTGGGGTCTCCACCTTTATGTTTGTCTTGGTTGGGTCTTTCTTGCCTTTTGTCCAAATGAGACGCATCCACTGGACACGCGCCCTATTGATCAATCTCATCACCTGCCTGCGTCTCTTTCTCGAGCAGAACATTAATAACACATCTAAATCTGGAACTCGGGTCACCAGTGCAATAGTATGATCTGGGTGGGGACCCGAGGTATCCCCTGCAGGTTTGCCTAAGAGCGGGCCACGTTGTCACTCACTTGTGTTGATTGTTCAGAGAGATAAAATAAGATAACTTTTATTCCGTGCGGTCGATGAGACTAATCGCAGTGGCTCAGATTGCCTGTTTTCCTACCCAGACATGTCCCCCCAGTGATACAAATACGCTCCCGTAGGAAATTTCTACCAGGTAGGTAATTACCCGCCTACTTAAACAAACTAGAACATGAGTCGAAGATACGGCTGCTCAAAATCCACTCCCACACCTGTAAACGGCGAGGCTGCGAAGCCGAAAAGGGACGCCAAGGAAAACAGGAAAGAAGGAAAGCCCGTCCGTAAGGGATAGGAGAAACGTCGAACAAGAACCCCGCACACCACCAGCTAAAGGACAGGGGGGGGGGGGGGAGGCATCTACGGAAACGCGAAAAACACAAGCTACCGCCACATACCCAGCGAGGGGGAGCAGGGCGAAAATGTATCGCTGAAAGATAGAACACAACATCTACACTGTCCTGCGGCACAGCACGAGGCCGTGTTGCCCAGATCACCCCCGGCTCCGAGCGGGGGAATCGGCAGGACGAACCAAGAAAATACCAAACCCAAGTCCAACCCAAAAATTTCATGAAAGTACACTAAAATAATCAAGCAGTCCTGTGTCGCAAATAAGCAGCCAGATTACCCAGACCCGCCCCCGCACTGAGCTGGGGGGGTAGGCAGGACGAAACGAGAATGTACAAACTCGAAAATCCCGACCCAAAAGCCCAGAAAAACAAACAAACCAACAGCCCAGAAAATGTCAAAGGAGAAACTAAAATAAATCTCCCCACCCCTAAAACCCAGAAAAACGGAAATCTATCAAGCGCAGCGGCGACGCTAAATTCAGCTGTCCACAGCTGCGCCTCGAGGTTCATCTACGTTCCGTTGGATCCCCCGTGCAAACGCGCTAGCTAAGTGTACTTGCAGTCACCAACAACCCCGAACAGCTCCCGTTGAAGTCGTGTAGCTCGCCGGAGAAAGAGGGAGCTTGATCGGTCCGGGGTCATCCAAAAATCGAACCAAATATATCCCATCTGAAGTCGTACTCGCGCTGATTTATCCAAGCCACCACAAACCATCGTCGCCCTTGTACCAAAAATGAGCTCCTTTGGGAAGAAACCGTAACGATGAAGCCATTCCGCGCGCGTGACACGGCCGTAGCCGTAGGCCAGAAAGCGCTCGCTGTTCCTCCGAGAAAGTTCCCGTTGGGCAGCACCAATGCGCATCAGCCGGTAGAAGCGGTTGGTTTGACGGTGCTGGTTCGGAGTGCCGGCCCAATAGCGCAGAACCTGGGGGCGAGAGAGCTGGAGATCCATCTCCGTTTTTCAGGACGGGCGAGGGAGAGCCCCGTCCAGTGCGTATCGTACACCAACGCAATGACTCCGCCCCGACCTCGAACCGATGGGTGTCCAGTGATCTTCTCCAGTTCGAATCGTTGAAGGGGAGTCGAAACGTCGTCTACAGTGACGTGGTACGCGGGGGATTTCTTGGACAAGTTGTTGAACACGTACTCCATCAACTCCGCGGGCAAGCACTTCGGCGTGTCCCAACTGTTGTGGGGGATAGCGCAGGGCTTGCAGCGTTGTAGCGAGACGCGGCGGTGAGCATCCGCGCCGGGAATGTCGGAAGGTAGATCCCAATAGAGGAGTTCAGCATCGAGAGGAGAACCGTCCGGGGTGTCCGTGGAGGGAGAGGGCCCAACGACAGAGGAATTCGTAGGGGTCCGTCCAGTTGAGCGAATTTTTTGTCTCGAAGACCTTGGCGTCCGTGTCAGCTGTCGCGCCTTGACGGATGGTGGCAGCCGTGTTGTACACCCACACCAAATTCCCACGGCGAATTTGGGAACCGGGCGCAGAGAGTCGGAAAGGGCGGAGTTTCTGCGGTTCACACAGGAAACTGTGAGGGTATGGTGCTCGCGAACGCTGTCGTACGACCACTGCTGGCGGTCGGTCGCTGGCCAAACACTGATGCCCGGCGAGGCGCGTTCGAAAATAGTGAGAGGGAGACGTGGAAGCCTACCCATGTAGACCTCGTCGGGAGCTAAGCCGGTGGCAGCGCTGACCGAATTGTTGTACGCAAATTCGATATGAGGGAGCTGCGTATCCCAGTTATCCTGGCGCTCATCGACGACCATGGCCAGCATTTGGGCCGTCGTGTGGTTCTCACGCTCCACACCACCGTTGCCGTTTGGATGATAGGAGCTAGTGGCCAGTTTGAGGACTCCGAGGATCTTGTAGGCAGCTTGCGACATCTTGTAGCAAAACTGGAAGCCGTTATCCGAGAGCAGGCTGCGCGGGCATCCCAAGAGGATGATGTACCGATTGATGAGAATGTTTGCAGTGCCCTCAGTGGTAAATTCGGCTGAAGTTACTGCGAACCTGTCGGCCCGACGGTTCAATCGATCAGTGAAGAGCAAGATGTACGTGTTACCTCTGGGCGTGACCGGAAGCGGGCCGAAGTAGTCGACACTGACGGCAATGCTGGGCCCCTCTGACAGGGGCATCGATATGACGAGCCAGCCGACAATCAGCCGCGAGGTATTTCGTGTTTGGCACTCCAGGCAATGGCGAAGCCACCGTCGGGTGCAGAATTTCATGCCAATCAACCCATATAACCGTTTGAGCATTCGTAACGTGCGTGCAATGCCGAGGTGCAGAAGCCGTGGAATAGCTAGCCTGCATGACCCAAGGGCGCGTGAGCAGTGGCACGTAAACGTGGACAGACTTGTCGTTGAATAGACAAGCCGCGCGACCCACCGAGCGCTGCGAGCCAGGCGGAGGGGGTGGGGTCGGGTTGCGGACGAGTAGGACGATGCTGTCGTCGGTGGTGTGCAGTCGTTCCTTGCCAGCAAGCTCCTCAATCTCTGCGAAGGAGGGGAGCTGGTGCGAAGGAGTATACGAAAAAAATCCGGCGGGCAGGGCCGGCGGCCGGCCGAGAACGATGTCGGGCTGTTGTCCCCGCTCCCAGTCAGCGAGTGAAAACGCGCGGCGGAGTCCCCGAACTTTAATTCAGCTGCAGCGACGAGAATCTTCAGTTCGGCCGTGGAGGAGGACGGAGCGTTAGATTGGGGCCGAAGTCTTGAAAGAGGAGTTCCCACAGGTTCGGCGCGGTCGCGGTCGCGGTCGGACGGAATGGGTAACCGTCGGGACAGGCGAGGTAGCAGGAGCAGGAGCCGTAACGGCCAGTGGCGGTCGCGGCCGTGGGACTCGCGGCGGGGTATTTGTGCACCGGGCGGTGGTCGTGCCGACGGCACCAAATATTATGATCTGGGTGGGGACCCGAGGTATCCCCTGCAGGTTTGACTACGAGCGGGTCGCGTTGCCACTCACGTGTGTTGATTGTTCAGAGATATAGAAAAATATAACCTTTTTTCTCGTGCAGTCGCGATGAGACTAATCGCAGTGGCTCGGATTGCCTCGCCCCTGTGAACCCCTGTTTTTCTATCCAGACATGCCTCCCAACTACTGTAATACGAATACGATCCCGTAGGTAATTACTAGGTAATTACCCGCCTACCTAAAAAGTACCTCGACAACAATCTTCAGAGCCTGAGCTCGTATCACATCACGGAACCAGCCTAACCGCGGTTTAGGCACTTGCCTTTTGGCATCATCAACCAGCCAGAAACCATCTGTACAACAAAGCGCCAGTCCCACACAGCAGCGCGTGCCCACCCTGGCTCTTTCAGATCAAGCGAAATGCAAACAATGCAGGTATTTCTACACGTTGCTCTAGCTCTCCCCCACGTTATCACCCCCCCCTGGTACCTGCCTTTTGGAAGTGGCAAAATGTAAAATGCACCAATTTTATTATTATTATGCTTGCCATCCAACAATGTGCAGCGTGACCTTCAACATTGATTACTCAGAACATTCCCGAAAGAAGAAAACCTCAGAAACAATTATCCTAGCTTGCTGTATCTATCGTCCCCCTTATCACTTACTACCGGGTATTATCACCCCCCCAGCTGCCAGGGCGGGTGTGCCAAGTGTACCAAATCTTCCCCATCGTATTGCTGTAACAGCACACCCCCCCTCGATATCATCCTCCCGCAAGTCATGTGATACGAATGCGGCCATGCACGATTTGAGTACACCCCCCGCCCCACATGAGAAACCATAAACCACCCCGCGTGAAAAAAACATCCAATGTCGAACAAAAAACGTGTACCCTTGGTCATAGTGTCCCGGAGTGTGAGATGCAGGGCTGTAGATGTTGGGAAGCTAGCGCTCTCCTCATGGTTCGTGGTGGTTATTCCTTTAATCTCTCCGCTGTGTTACAGCTCTCGGACCAAGGCCGATCAGACCCAAAAGTACTCCATAGGGAGAACAGACAGACAGAGTAACTAAAAATAGCTGAAAAGGAAACAGACTGAAAGATCGGGGGGGGGGGGGGGGTGGTGACGGGTTGGGGATTCA
>JAYJME010003294.1:0-12305 GCA_036873775.1 Costaria costata | reverse complement strand
TACTGTAGACACCAAAACCTATATATTTCCCTATTTTTGCTAACAACATTTGGTCCTATTTACTATGGTCCCCCGTAGTAGTTAATAATACAATTATAACTCTTCTCCTAAAAAATACAATGAACGAATTCCTACCTGGTACTAACTCAAAGACATTCATTAATTGATTTCACCCACACACCACTATTCCCCGTGACGTACTGACGCAGAGTTACAGTAGAGCGAGCATTTGACACGTACCGGTGCCTTCTAGAGCTGTGGCAACTGAGATAAACGCATCGCCTCGTCAACACCGAGGTGGCAGTCGGGATTGCCAAACCACCCACATAACATCATTACGTAAACACAGGTGAGTCATGGTGAATACAGAAAATATAATATTAATGTGTTGTTGCATTTACGAGCGATCCGGAAATAAACCCTCAGTTGGTTGACTTTACGTGGACGGCTGATGATATGCTTCTCTCAGAATAAACACCAAACAACTTCAATTTGGCATCAACTCAAGAGGGCGTCTTTACACGATCGGTTGCATCGAATGCCATGCCTATTGGTGCACTTCAACGGCGTTTACAATCTGCGATTCGTGCGCTACAAAAAAATCTGTAGGCGGGGTCATAATGTGACGTCACAACTACGTGTACCTTCTTCAACCCCGCCCTTTGGTCGTCGCCCATTGCACCCGCACGCCGACCCCGGTACCCCCCGGTTGCCGCCTCGTCCGCGCCGACTGCGCCGTTGCTGGTTCCCTTGAGGCCTTCTTCGCAGTCCTCGGGGTCGGCATCGTAACCGCCTGTCAAGCACACGAAAACGGAACAGGCGCAATAATACAAGCTTCCTTGTATATTCTAGGTATCCATTTATCGAGCAAACAATACAGCAGCGGTGCGCATGTGTCTTGTCGTTGCCGTTTTAGTTATTGGTGATGTTGGTGTTTTTTTCTTCATGTTGTTTCGCCTCTTTCTCGCTCAAGGTGTCAAAGCAAAGCTACTCCTCTGGTGTTGGTATGTACTATGGATACTGTAGTAATACTGCTACAGCAAGTCTGTGGGGCAGGCACGTCAGAGAACACCCCTCTCACCAGATTCCAGGGCTCTCTTCAGCTCCCCCCGGTGTTCCGCGACTCGAACGACAATCCTCCTGGAGAGCGAGGAACGATTACGCCACGGCCAGACATGTTAGTACTTGATATTTTTAACTTGCCCGCCCCTAGAGTAGAGTGAGAGATACCATATTCTCGGGCGTCGCGTGATAAAGTGAGCAAAAAGAGGCCTTCTCATCGGTGGCTGGCTAACGGCACAGTATTTACCAAGGCTGCATCACGCTGCTGTGTTACTGCAGCGCAACCCAAGCAAGACCACAAGCCTGCAGCAGGGAACGCTACTCCTCGCCCCTCGCACGGCGAGATTAAGAGCCGATGTACTTCCAACTTCACAGGCAACGACGACACTGCAGCACCAGCCAACAAGTAGAGCCTACTATAATATTAGTAGCACACTGCTGTACAGCAACAAATATGGGGCGCACTGCTTTGCGTCAGAGAAGCACCACCAGTATTTTTCGCTGCTGCTGTATTACACCATTGTTACACAACATGCAGGTATGTAGATACACTTAATTGCAGCTTGAACCCTTTAGATGCATGTATTCTGATGGTACGACATGCCGAGAAAAATCAGACATATTGTCAGACGCTGCCCTCCTTGTCATCGTGCCTCATACTGGCTACATTCGGCACTAAACTTTATGAGGTACATACAATAGAAAAAGAGGCACCAGCAGGATAGTAGCGCAAACAGAGAGAGTGGAGACAGAAACACCTCCAATGGCATCAGCGCATCAGCAGCTACCGTCCGACGCTCAACGGCTAATGCACGTCAAATACAAAACGATCATCAACAGCCCGGCAGCACAACGTCTGACCTACCGTGAGAGGACGCTAGAACAATACACAAGAGGTGTCCAGACAGAACGTTTATGGTACTGCCGATAATTTTGACCGTGACTCCAATCGCTATATGTCAGCTGTGGTGCAACATCTCGCTACAACGCAATAACGTATTTGAACCGCCACCTCGGCCCTTTAGGTAGGATGTAAGTCGCAATGGTGGTGTCGTATCATCGGACATAATTAGCAAGCACGTCGGCTACTACAGGTTGCTACGGCACGGATTTCCTATACCGCAGCGCACTACTCTGCCCTACGGCCGTATGAGGCGTGCGCCTACCGCGTCGACTACTGGTATGTGCAATGCGTTCCTGAAGCACGAGCACTTTCCAGCGCTACAAGCCGCGCCACAGCAGCAGCGCGAGAGCTGGCATATCCCTCCTGTCCCACAGCTGCCAGTAGAGCTTGTAACTAGGCCCCCTTCTACCTTTCTTGTAGATACAGCTGTACACCTGGCGCGATTAGAATCCCAGGAGTCTCACCGTAAGGAACGAGAACGAGCTCAACAGGCCTCTAGAACGATCGGGGTCGGCACTATAAAGAGTCTAACCTGAGCGGAGGAAGCTGATCGACGACATTGACCTTGAGCCGTCGGATCATGACCTCGTTCTTAAGCAGTAGGTGCAACTCATCCGGGTAGCAAATGCCAGATATCACGGGCACGCGGGTGATACCCCCACTCCTCGACACCTGCGTTCTCCTGCACCAATCAAAAAATCAAAACGCCCGTGTCAGACAAGAGCGCGGCATCATACATAGGGCTGCCCGCTGTATTGCGCATTTACAGTAGGAAAAAAAACGCAGGTTGAGGAAGTGTAACCCGTTTTTTAGTTGTCGAAACATACTCTATCGACCGTGATCCCTTTACAAAGTGCTGTGATACGTCGTATCATATCCTTGGTATGAATCAGCAAACGTGTAGGCGGTACATCCATAGAGAAAATATCAAACTCACGAACTTTCCCGACGTGCGCTACGATACTTTCATGGTTGTACTCGGTCAAAAAATAAGCGATGGTTGATGGCGACGACCCTCCACTAACAGCATGCTCGTACGACTACGACTAACGGGTCGCACGGAATGACATCGACAGTTTCTATAAACCAGCTGACATAAACAGGAAGGATAACGCACATGGTAGCCCCGCAGTAGTTGGACGCGAAAGCGTGCTTGGCCTTGTACAGAGGTCCCTGGCCCAGCAGGCCCGGGGAAATCGCCTCCACCTTTAAGACGGCAGGCAACGCGAGCGTTCCAAAACATTAACCGGTTGTGTACGCGTACGTGCTAACCGTACGTAGCTCTACATAAATAGGCTATAGAGCTGCAACGGATGAATGACTTGATGCATCGCAGTACCGGAAACATTGCAGGCACCCACCACTGAAGACGGGATGCTTGATATCAAAGACTACAGAATGAACACTTCTTGTTGTTCGGCGACGCAACATGGAAGTACCAAATGCTATTCATAGAGAGAGAACCAAACCTGAATGGGATACGACGGCGATACTTCCTGCGCGCGACTCGCAGCAACTATCATAGACAGCTGTAGCTCTATCGTATTGCGATCAAACCATGGGCCATGCCCCCCGAATATTGGCAGCGCCGCACAAGGTCGTGTCATGTGGAATGGCGGTAGGAATAATGGGACGGAGGGGTTCTCCCTGAGCTGGGATTCAATGCTAACATACTGCGAACACCAGGGGTATTAATCACGGCGACAGGACGAAACGCTGCTTCCAGACACAGCTAAATTCAGGGGGAACACACTGGACGAGGGGTATTCAATAAGGTGACAGGGCGAAACGCTGCTTCCCGACATAACTACACCTCCTGCCCGATACAACATCGACGCAGCGCCGACCCGACCCTCTCAACCCAGGATCAGTCACCCTTCCTGCTATTATAGCGCATGAAAGGGTGCCACACAACAGTAAAGGCGTGTCTCGCTCGCCTGGTTGAAGAGGTCGAAGGGTTTCGACATGGAAGGGGTGCCGGACAGCATAACCACACGCTTCGCCCGCTTTGCCACCTCCAAACACACCGATACCTGCTGCGACTGCGCACGCTCGTCGCCCAGCTGTCGCCGCATACCACCGTGCAACATGCGCCATTATATTACCCACAGACCGGAGGATAAAAAACAAAAAATAAAACAAACGTGCGCTATCAGCCGAAGCGGTTCGAGGTTCTTCGCGCAACAGAGTGTGCGCACGGCGTATAAAATACAACCAAACAAATAATAGGATGTTGTGGTGTGGTATCTGGCCGGGTGCCGATGTCCGAGACTGCTTCCAATGCAGTGCTTGGCCACCAACACCCTGCTACGGTACCATACACATCCCCCAAGCGTTGCCATCCACGTATTCCGATACCTAGACAGCAACAGGCATTTCGCCGGCGTTTGATAAGTTGTGGGTGAACCGCCATTATGTCATCACAGGATTTCTCTTACTTCAGCAACTTTATGGGGACCATCCACGATCCGGGTGGCGGCCCACGCCGCATCATAGGTACAGCAGTAGCGCACAAAACCCATGCAAGCGGAATACCGGCGGCCACCTAAACATGTTACGTTCTTCTTGGGTAATATCCCACCCACAGCACCCCCACTGCACCGACTAAATAACTACCAGGTACCAGGTAATAGGCATCGCGGCAAGTCCAGGCATGTTCGATGCAGCAGTAAACCCAACACAATCAACACTATCGAACCTTTTTTTAAGCACGTAAACAACCAAGCCCGGGAAAAAGTGCACACTGCTGTAACCGTCCAATTCACAGTTGACCTTGTCAACACATTCCATTCATCAACACACCAACACAATACACCAAGCTCAATCCATACCTTTGTGGTAATCGTGTGGCTCTCGTCGAAAATGACCTGCGATCGATTAAAACACAACAGCCACAGGAGCGCAATCCTCGGTTACTACAACATCAACCATGCGATGACAATTTTAAGTTATAAACGAGCCATGGTAGCAAAAGCGGTAGACTCTGTAGTGTGGTGAAACGATTGACCATGTATCGTTGTGGTGATGTGATACTCTCAGGGGGATCGCACGTGATATGGAATGCTGCGACAGAAAACTGGTCTGAACGACACTGTACAATTAATAGATGCACGCACAGACAAGGCTCCGCGCAGCAACATATTAGTATCGACTACCTCTTGCTGGGCTTGGGTTGAACCCTTTCAATTCGAACGGCTGTTACATTCGATGGCCGGCGTGGTATAACAGCATGCTATTACGGTACCTTGGGCTCATTGCATCATGCACAAACAGCGCGCATTGTATCATGTACTATTGATAACAGCACCACACTGTTCTACCCTATGGGGGCATCCCCGAAAAACAACAGAAAATTACCCTGCGTCTCCACTACCGATCAGGGATATATGCAACCCGGTACCGGTTATAACCGGTAGAACCGGTACCGAACTCGCCGGGTAGGTTGCTCGGAAAACGGCGGTTATATTTTTGTATCCCCTATCCCCAAAATAAAATCGCCTTCATATTAATGAAAACCCTATATTTTCCAGGGGAAGAGCAGCAGAGTAGGTGCTGTAGTACGTTTTACATCACGACATCATGAAATCATAATCCTCGCAGAATGCAAGTACGTATCAAAACACAAACTTCGGGTACACGTGTGTAGTAGATAGAACATAAAAACGCAAACATCATTGATCAAGTGTGGTTGTACCATACTGCCCATCTATTTGGTATGAAAATGTCGCTCGTAATTCCAAGGTCTTCAAGTGGAGTGGCAAGTTGCGGCGATAACTTATACAATTCCACCTCGCAAAGCGAGTTTACCCGGGGGAGGGTCGTTCTCGGATATTTGCGGTTATAACCGGTTGGTACCGGGAAAAGCTTATCTCGGGTTATAACCGGCATGTACCGGCCTGCACACCAGGTTAAATACGTCCCTGCTACCGATGGCGTTATTTCGTACCACTGTAAATATTGCCTAACCCTTGAAGCCGGTCCAGGTGAAATATAGTAATTATAACCTAAATATGGTGTGTAAAACCTAATATGGTGTGTAAAACCTAATATGGTGTGTGAAACCTAATATGGTGTGGAAACACATATATGGTACCTGGTATGGTTTTTGAGTCCATCGTGGGTTTCAATTTCTCCCCTCCCCCGATAGTACTGAAAAGGCGTGCTTCGGTTTGCTTTCTCTGGTCGCTAAAGCTCACCGCCTTCCAGTCGCCCTTGCCTATGCTGTCGGCCAACATTCTGAGCATGAAGTACGACACGACCACCACGCGAGGCCAGAGGTGCCTGGGCAGGACCGCGAGAGAAAAACAGGAAACATTGAGGAATGAGTTGTAACGGATAGTATAATAGTACCTCCTTGGAGCGACTACCTAAACCCCTTTAGAACTGCACTCCCGTTCGGGGGACATATTGCTTGGAATTAGAGTCAAAACACAGTATGTGTTTCTGTGAAGTGCAAGAACGCAAGGGTTAAGCTGTGATCAACACAACCATTACAAATCATTGCAGTACCAGACAACTGCGTCAGACGGCGCTACCGCTTCACTCAACGCACACAAGACGATGCTCTTGACAGGGTGGACTGCGGATACCTGGGGGCACACCAACAGCAATGTGGCTGTGGCTGAAAGTGCGTGGAGCTTGGGAAGCAATGCAGACACAAACTGCAGATACAATGAAAACTACGCGTTTCGCTTGCACCCTACAACACAGGCGGGCTCTTGTACCACTTGCTGTACGAGCGATGTCTCAAATTTTTGGAGTTACGATGACACGATGCTATGATGTGGAAGAAAAAGCCCCGCACGGGCACCCGCTTCAACACTGCCTCCCGCACTTTTCAATCAGCATCACGGAAAGTCATACCCATCAGTGTGTTTTCAATCAGCAACACGGAACGCCAATGCACATCAGCGTGTTTTCAGTCAGCATCGCAGCGTGTTTTCAATCAGCATCACGGAACGTCATACCCATCAGCATGTTTTCAACCCATCAGCATGTTTTCAATCAGCATCACGGAACGCCATAAACATCAGCGCGTTTTCAGCCACATCACTGAACGTCATACACATCAGCGTGTTTTCAATCAGCAGCACGGAGCGCCATACACATCAGTTTAAACAGGGTTACAGCGCCACATGCGCCCGACATCGTCGCACGACGCCTCATACCATACAAAACCAGCGAAAAACACCCATTTAAGATACCGCATAACATGCAAGATAAAACACTGCCTCGGACGAATTTCATAGCCGGTTATTTCCAAAACAAAAGGGGACACACACAACCAGAATCACGACTTTGGAAATATCTGGTCGAGACCTAGACCCTTCCATAGATACATCGCTCGGCCTTTGTGCCTTCGCATCGTTTGCACCCTCTCCGTTGTCGAGAAAATTAGCTTGGAAAATCGTCCGAAGGGGTGTTTTATCTTGGGCGTTATACCACTCTGTCTGGATATGTAAGAAACGTTTGGCGTTCATATTGAATACCAAATGGTGACTACATTTCCGGACAGAGGTGTACGGTAGTATAGCTGTCGCTAGACTCTGTGGTCGACTCTTGCAGCAGGATACTCGTAACTGTCGCCAACTTGAGTTGCGTCGGTGGAAGGTATACATAAGCTAAAAAGAGGTACAGTATATTTTTGGGGCGTACGCCGTACGCCGTACGCTTCAGTGAGCTCGAAAGGGATCTATATTTCATTTGGCACCGTCAGAACTAGAAACTCGCAGTTGCTCGTAATGAACTACTACCGAAACAAAAACGAGTGCTGAAGGCCTCACCGGCTAAGGGTCGAGAGGTAGAGCTTGTCTTTGTTGCCCTTGATGAGGTGTACTTCGCCTGGTGGCAGAAATGGGTACCAGTGTTCCACTTCCTCCGCCCACCTGCCAAAAGCACAAAGCGATGTAATAGGTGGTTGAAGGCCAGCCGTTCCTTATCAAACAACGTCATGCAGAACCCTTATGTGAATGAACACAATGCAAAGCCCTTCAGTGCTGTAACTTAACCCCTTTGGGACTTCAAAGTGAAAATAAATGTCGAAAAACGTGACGATTACGGCAGCGGTCTAACGAAGAAACCTAACACTACGATGAGGTAGGATGTGTCCCTGAGCTATCATGCAATGCAAGGACATCTCCGACACTTACGCCGTAAGATGCTAGTGGTATTGCTGCTTGCTCTCACTTGATGGCTGATAAGACCGCACCTGGCATAGCTTTGTTTTTTTTTTGTCGCTACATCTGGGTCCCCAAAGGGGCTAAGTTGGCAAGGAGCCCGGGGAACGTGACGGCTTCTGTAGCCAGGCGCTGTAATGGAAACTATGGCAAGCAGCAGAGGACAGTGTGCCCCCAAGAACGACCCACCAGGTACTTCCGGGCACACTGCTGCATACTGCAAAACAAGCGTACCACCGTTTACCCCCTCTAACGCAGCGACTGGCGCACGCCTACGCATACCACGGGACAGTGGTAATCCGTACCGGGTATGTCAACACACCCGTTTCCCGATCATCGTGACAATGTATACACTCACATGAGACGCATGCTGGCCGGAGCGACGATAAGCAAGGGCCAATCATCTCTGTAGCAGCCCATCACACCCAATGCCTGCAGAGTCTGCATCGTCCAAAAAAGGAAAAACAAATTAGAAAATTATAACACGGACAGCACCTCAGAGCACATCAGATTGACTTAACAACGGAACTATTTGTTGCTAAAGATGTTTAAGACTTTTCCCCATCGTGGCAACTGTCGGTACCCATGCTGCCATCACCTGCCGCTACACTCGCACTTTAGTCGTGCACAAGCAATCGCGCGAGAAAACACACGAGCAAAACACAAAAAGTAAATACGTACACCAGCGAAGACGGCGAACTGCGTGCCCTATCGTGAGCATGTTTATAGTCTGTACCTGAACGATTTGCCAAAAACGACCAAAGTGACTTTATCTTGCAAATACTGCAAAGTCGAGGGCGCAGAGCTCACGTTTTGCACGTCAGGGCACTAGAAAAACGCCGAACAGATAACGAAACCTCTCGCACCCCCGCCCCCCTTCCTTCCATCCCGGGGACCCGTTTTCCCCCTCACAAACACGCCACCAGAAACAAAAAGTAGTCTGACTCCCTCCATACCTTGCCCGTTCCCATCTCGTCGGCAATGATGCACCTCCCTTTCCTCCTCAAACCGTACAGCACGCCATCGCGCTGGAACGGCAGCAGCGTTTGCCTCAGCCCTGCCGGCAGCAAGTACATCATTGCCTCGCAAGCACCCAGCGCCTCGAGGGGACGAGCGGCCGCTTTAGCCTTTCCCTCGCTGCGCGTCGATGTCCCCACCCCAGAGGTCATGAAGCGGCTGTAAGTCGATTGAGGTACGTCCCGGTAGACCAAGCTAGCCTGGGCACCGAGAACCCGGTTGCCGCGCACGTGTGAGCCCATACCTTATTGACAGGAATTGATCGTAGCTATTCCCTACCAATGTCAGTCACCTTAACCCTTTTTACTACTGCAAAAACTATCCTACATTAATTCCAAGCAGAGCGTCTCCAAAAAATGGGTGCAGTTCTAAATGGGTTTAACCTAAACGATGTCGACCGCCGCGAACAGCGAAGCTAAGATAGGTACCAGGTAGGTATCATCGTGTCAATACCTTCACGGTACTGCGGTACTGCAGTGGTGCACAGAAAACGACAATTTAATAGGTACCGGAAGACGCCGGGGGGCGCCGGTTTCCCCAAGCATTGCTAGGTATCAGCCTTTCAAGGGCGTTTATAGTAGAGTATATTCAGTAATTTCTCTGGGGCACCGGGTTCCAGCCGTACTATTAATAGGGTATGTACCCGGGTAGCCCCAGCGTATATACTGAGGAAAACCTACAAAACACACCATTGGAGTCTTTCACCTTGTTTGCCAGCCGTCGAACAGCGTCCCGCTGGCCGAGGTCAAGCACCGCCTTTAATTCCTGGGCTCTTTCAGCGACAACACCGTCACCCGGAGCGTCGCTTCCGCCAGATCCGTCAGCGTGATGACTCCCGCCCTGTGTTGGCACTATGCCATTCCGCCGCAGCAAATCCCACGCTGCCTCCGCAGCCCCACCCTGGTGACCCCCTCGCACCCTTACGCTCAGCTGGCATCTGTATCGAGGACGCGGTGAGGACAAAACGAAACGAGCGCGGGGTGCGGTATCTGATTAAAAAACGCACACCAAGGAGGACTTACACACACTACTAGTAGAAAAAAACTAAAAATCGCGTTAAGTGGAAGCAATGGGGCACGTGTCGGCGGTACGCATCGGGGTTCCGGGTAGCGTCTGGTCAAACCTAGTAACATGCCTAATAATACTCATAAGATAGGGTAGCTCGCGCTAGGAATTCGCGCTGGTGGATATTTGAAACTGCAGCCATAGTCAACTGGGTGCGCTGGTGGAAGGCATCTTGTTTATTTTTTGGAGGTTTTCGGTCGGACGGCGTATATCCCCGTCTTCACCCAGCTCACAAGGGGCCAGCTCAAAGATGCCCCTATGTTGTAGGCGGCCGTGCAAATTAGCAACTCCGTTTCTCTCGTAGTAAGACATTTTTTGCGCTGCCATACCTAGTCATGCCGGAGACCTCCGTGTTGTCTGAGGTTGAGGCACAACCATCCGAAGGGTCACACCCCAAGGAGGCCTGCTGTCCCTCCTCTGCCACAAGTTCGATAATAGCGCCGTTCTTGCGGCCCCTTCGCGTCGCTTTGCACAGAGGGCGGGCGCTGCAGCCGTAGGACCTGTTCGGCAATGACGCCGAGGAATTTGTGGAGGCGGGGGGGCGGGGTGAGGAGGAGCTGTGGACCGCGAGAAGGAAATATGCCAAGATTAGGGACAGGGTGGGTTGAACGATACCACGATCGGGGATGCGATGGATTGAATGCTGCCCAGATTCGGGATTGGTTGGGTTGGGGGGTTGCGTTACCTCTACTGTAGCTGATAATGATGGTGATGATACTGATAATGATGTTCTCACAATAGCTCTTTCCCCCGAGGTATAGCCCCGTGGTCACAAACAGCGGGCTAAAAGCGTCGCGTTGGAAGAAAAGCACAAGCACAAAACAATACTTAGTACCATGTACGTACACCGCAGTACAAGATAGCAGAAAATGGGATATATGGTATATCATCTCGTATCGCTTGCAACCCAAATACTTGTACGAGAGGCATTACAGCAACGATGATGCATCGTATTCCGTACGGGGTGTGGTTTATCATCACGTGTCACTTGCAAACCCAATAATTGTGGGGGAGGCATAAAAACAACGGTGATGCACCGTATTCCGCCTCCCTGCTACGCCTCACTATCGACGTCCGCCTCACTACCGACGTCCGCCTCGCTACCCACGTTCGCCTCGCTACCGACATTCACCTCACTACCGACGTTCGCCTCGCCACCGACGTTCGCCTCACTACCAATGTTCGCTTCACTACCGACATTCGTCTCACTACCGACGTTCGCCTCACAAATGGTGTTCGCCTTACTACCGGCGTTCGCCTCACTATCGATGTTCGCGTCGCTACCGACGTGTATATCACTACCGTCATTCGCGTCACGACCGACGTTTGCCTCACTGCGGACGTGCGCCGCGCTACCGACGTTCTCCTCACCGATCACTCCCGTACTCCATGAGCCTCGATGCCTCTCCGCACTTCCAGCAAGGGTCCGGCTCACCTTGGTCCGTCTTGCATCGTCCGTCGTCATCAGGCTGCAAAACAATGGACAATACAAGGTGGGAAAAGCGTGGCGCCGAACGAGTCTTGAGGGCGCTTGTTGCCCTTGTCGAGCAAATATGTCTCATGACGGCAATTTAAGCTCGTGACGTACCGGAAATGAACCAATGACATGCGTGACGTATACGACGGCTAACGCGGGGACGAAAATCAACGTCCCCATTTTTGAATATATATTACACAAACTTGTACTCCTCATATCAATATCTAGGGTTCTCCACAAAGGCTGGTATGCGTTTTCTCGTAGGGGATTGGGGACACCGTCGCGTGACGGCAAATATGTCTTGTGACATACCGGCGTCACCGACCGCTGGCTATGACGTATGACCATCACAAGACATATTTGTTGTCGTCGGTGCGCCACAGAGAGATAAAGTGGGCGGGGCGGGGCAAAGAACGATCGAATAAGCTAGCAGGCGGGTAGAAGAGCTTGCCCTCAACCCAGTTGGGACTCCATGTAGACCAACCTGAAAACAAAAAAAAACGACTTGAGCAATCTAACCATAGCATGAAGCAGTACGGGTATCACCATGCTCCGCCAGCTCCGTACACTGCAGTTCAGTTCAGACACCCCCCCTACCCCAGCA
>JAYJME010003291.1:0-12309 GCA_036873775.1 Costaria costata | reverse complement strand
GCCGTAGTCGTATGACCATAGACCCTCGCATCCCTACTATGCCGGGACGGAGCACGTCGGGTTTTCACCGACCAGGTAGGTGGGTGGCACAGCAATCAGAACCCACGATTAACCCCAAAAACCATCTCCTGTACTGTATGCGCTTATTTTTACACACCATATTAGAAACCCATTACTATTTTCCCCTCGTGATATTAACAGTACTATCGTAAGTGGTACATCATAACGACCCCTAGGTAGAAACGCCTCCACATTTACGTTACCGGTCCCGGTTCGCGAACGGTTTCACAAGTCCATGCGAGGTTCTCGGAAAACAAATGCGGTTCTTGACGGTTTTGTAGGAATACATAATTAGTGTTCTGAGTGATCAACGTTGAAGGTCACGCTGCACATTGTCGGATGGCAAGCATACTAATAACATGACACATACTAGGGTTCCACTGTTACGGGAAGGCACAAAAATCAGAACCCACGACAGACCCAAGAAACCATACTTCGTTTTACACGCGATATTAGAAAACCATTTACCATCTTCCCCCGAAATACCTATCAGAGGAGACCGGTCTTTTTGGGCAAGTCAAAACCTGGTTAGGCCTTATTATACAATTTTTAGTGTAGATGCGGTAGTCGCCAAAATTTGTTTGACGTGTTTGTTTCCCCCCTCAAGACCCGAGGAGGTTAACGCTGTACTAAGTATAGGGGTGGACGTCGCCGCGTGTACCTGGTCGTTCCAGCGGGGAGGCTTGTTGACCATGTAGAGGGAGCCGTCGTAGTCCCTGTTCTTGACCCTCTCGATGGCTTTCGACCCGCCGCCGCCGCCGGTCTGGCTTCCCCTGCCTCCGTCGAGCTCGCTCCACTTCGACACTACGCTGTCGTCGCTTACCGACGGAATGGCGACCTGACAAAAAAAAAAAAAAAAAACATGTTTCAAATCTAGTCGGCGTCGAAGATCAATTTCGATTATTGTATTTTTGTTTTTATGTTTGCCATCCGACAATGTGCAGCATGGTCAGCTTCAACGTCGATCACTCATTAACAATTATCAGCAAGAAGAAGACCAAAACCAAGGGAAAACCAAAAAAGGGAATATACGAAGAATTGGTGTTGTTACGGAGACTCCTAGTAAATAGGCGCACAAACGGGGGAAGGGGGACAACATCCTTCCAAACAATTGTCCCGAAGAATGTAAATGTAGCATCTTCTTTGGCAATCCTATGATCAATCAACCACGTGGTTTAAACGAACCATGTTCGAGATTCGCGTCGCTATTATCGCGATACGCACGCCGCCGAGGGCTCCGTGGGCCTACTTATTAAGGGCCTCCGTTAAATATCATGCTTGCCATCCGAAAATGTTCGTTAGTAGTGCCAATAGCAAAAAAAATGGCAAACAAACAAAAACGAAGACTGTTGTACATGTACGAAGTACGAAAACATAAAAGTACGACAAACCCGAACCGATTTGACCAACTAAAAGGCCTCTTGAAAACCAACACGCGCCTGCATTTCATCCATTAAAGCAGCGACTGAGCCCCCCCCCCACAGCCTTTCCATCGATTCCAATCATAAACGATTCATGCGCATATTTTCACAGAAAATCATCGTCGTTTCCAAAAATTTAAAGGAGGACTACTACCGCGTACTGGTACCCTACAGGTGCGTGAGAGAAGTGGCTGACCGCCCTCACCGCTACACTAAAACTAGTATAATAAGGCCAAAATAGACATTGACGCGCCCCAAATGACAGGTCTCCTGTATCGTCTCAGAAAAAAAACTGAAAAAATCGTGAATTCATACCAGTCCGTCCATAGACACAGTGAACTTAACCCCATTAGGGCCGGAAACGGTTTTTGGGAACAAAAACTACTTGGAAATGCGTAGGGTGGGCTACATTTTGGGGTAGTAAAAGGGTTAACACAGTGTTTCGCGGGAACATAGTAATGAGGACTATATACCTCTCCTCCAAACCGAAAAGTAATTAGTGTCTTGAGTTAGTATGATTAATTAAATCTCCCCTCCCTCTATACCTCTCCTCGAAGAAACCGAAAACTAATTAGTGTATTGAATTAGTATGATTAATTAAATCTCCCCTCCCTCGCTCAAACACCAAAACAATAAACAAAACAATAAACAAAACCTGTCCCCGAATGCATTGCACCCGCGATATCAATGCCCCTGAATATATACTTATATATACGTATAATACGAAGCAGCATCGAAGTTCGGTATATAGTATGCTTAGTAAAAATGCAAAAATAGTAGAATTTATACTTCGTAGATTTGTTTGTGTATGCATAGCGTGGGTTCCGATTGCTATGGCCCCCCGTCAATACTAAGATACATCTCCTGTCAGTACTGCCGCGTGCCAGGGTTTCCGTTATACATTAATACGAAGAAGGATGTTTGGACAGCGGAAAATCGCGTGCCAGGGTTTCCATTATGTATGAATACGAAGGAGGATGTTTGGACAGCAGAAATCTCAAAACGGTTCATACCAGTCTGTCCGTAAACACAGGGGTGTTAAATATCTCGTGTCAGTACCGCCGCATACCAGGGTTTCCATTAGATGTGAATACGAAGTGGCATGTCTGGATAGAAAGAACTTCAGAAAAGTTTCACCTGCATCTTTCTTGGACCCCTGGAGCCGAGCACGTTCGAAGCGTACATGACGCAACCGAGCTCCTCGCGCATCGGCTGCTCCCCTCCGACCCCGGCCCACCCTCCGCCCAACGAGCCGCTTCCTCCCAGGGTCTTCGGGATCCCGAAAGCGCCGGTTTGCTCCCGCGGGTTGTAACCGTCGTCGAACACCTTTTCGTGGTCGAAAAAGGAAAAAAGTATCCGGTTTATTTCAGCGGGCTGTAACCGTCGCTGAACGAACGCCCTGTGGAAGCTGGGCCAAATTATAAACACTACTGTGTGAATTAAAAAGCATACCTGGAATTCGGTGCCGACGAAGTTGGCCCGGAGTTTTCCAAGAAAGTTCCGGGAGTTGCGATCGAGATCGCCGGCCTCCATCGAGACGAGGTAGTTCGATGTTGCGTTGTTCGGCCGCTTCTTGGAGCACATGAGGAAGCGGTCTCCTTCCTGTACCGATCGAAACAGAAATGGTGGAGGGCAAAGGAGAGGGGAGGAGGAGAGGATGAGGGCGGTGTCTCGCTTCAAGCTCCAGCGTAGGGATCGCAAGCAAGAAGGAGACGGGCGCGGGGGGGGGGGGGGGGGTGTAATCAGTTCGTGCATGGCCATAGACCCTCGCATCCCTACTGTGCAGGGACGGAGCACGTCGGGTTTTCCCCAACCAGGCAGGCATTGGAAAGGGATGAGGGAGCGGTCTCCCTCCTGTACCGTCGAAACGGAAATGACGGAAGCCAAAACGGAAAAGGAGAGCATTATAGTGCATCTGTGTACAGTACAGTACAGTACAGTACACATGTGTACAGGAGACCGACCCACTATACTAATAAATCGAGCACTAAGAAACCAAGATCGACACGAGGTAGTTCGGTGTGGCGCGTTGTTCGGGCGTTTCTTAGAGCACATGAGAAAGCCGTCCCCCTCCTGGACATAGAGGTGAACAGAAACAACGGGACACGAAACGAATAGGAGGGCATTAAACCTGTGTACAGCGGACCTACCAAAATAATAAATCGAGCACGCAGAAACTAAGATCGACACGAGGCAGTTGGGTGTATCGTAGTGTTGTTCGGGCGTTTTCTTGGAGCACGCGAGAAAGTGGTCTCCCTCTTGTACATAGCGATGAACAGAAATTACGGAAGACAAAACACACAGAAGAGCATTACACCTGTGTACAGTACAGTACACCTGGGTACAGGACACTACAGGACAGTAAAGGACACATGTGTACATTACAACACAGGACAATAAATGACTAAAAGTTAGTCGTTTCCCGGAGTTGCCGACCATCCGACTTATTGGGTTTCCGTACTTGTCGGAAGGATTATTGAACGCGGGATACTATTTCTATTTTTGAGAGGGGTCCCCTCGGTCAGGGAGGCTGATTTTGGCTCGCTTTCGCCTGCCTTAAGTCGGCAAGTTGGGTAGCCATCAGCCGGCTTCGCCGGCCGACTTAACGACTAAAATCAGTTAGTTGGCTAACGTCGCGTACCGACTAGTTAGAAGTCGTGAAATCCTGCCGAACTTACAGCTTTACCGGTTGAGGTAGCTAATCCGACCGAGGCAAAAACCTACCGGGCCGCAACATGTGTCCATCCAAGCTTTCACACGTCGGATAGATCATGATCTAGATCATCTAGATCCTAACCTGCCGTTATGAGGTGGTGTGTAGAAGCTGCACGGTACAGATCCAACCCAGGAAAAATGTCCTATATCATGCAGATTGTACGGCTCCCACCCGACAGCATGAGCTAGATCCTTTGCACAGATCAGGAACACATCTACCCTGAAGGATCTAGATCATGAGGTGGAAACCAACGACCTGCCCGAATGTGTACAAGCTTTGCCTGACCACGCCTGATGCTGTGTCGCTTGCGGCACCGAATCCAGAGTTCTACTATAATACCTCGATTCGCTGGCAACCTCTTAACCCCTTTGGGCCCCCGAAATATCGACGTAACCAATGATAACGTTGGCGCTACCAACCGTCTAGGAGCAGCGTGAGCGCCCAGCAACACGGGGAGGATCATGTTGCGCCCGGGTCGTACGACTCCTGGACATTTTAACTCGGACAACAATTGGTATCATCCCCGATCACGCAGTGGACGTTTTGCGGTAATCGTCACTTTTAAGTGCCAATTCCCTCCGCTGAAGCCCGCAAGAGGGTTAAAGCGCGCAATCGGTTGACCTCGAAACTTTGTAGCCGGTACCCGCATGATGCTGTATAGCACAAACCGCATGATGCGCGAACACAAAAATAATAATAATAACGTAAAAGCGTAACCCCTTTGGAGCCGGAAACGGTTTTTGGGGACAAAACTACTTGGGAATAGTGTGGGATAATTTTTGGGGTAGTAAAAGGTTAAGATGCAATGAAAAAGGGTACGCGTGGTCACTCTCCCGAATGACCGTGAGCGGTTGAAACAAACCGACGCAAACTTGACCCCCCCTTTTATAGCTCAGGGTAAGCCCCGCAACATGCCCTGAAGAGCATGACGATATCCGCGAGACATAGATCACGGCCTACAGTAGATCATCCACGTCCTAGCCTGCTATTATGAGGTGCTGTGCAGGATCTGTACAGTACAGATCGCGCTATAGATCGTTTTCGATTAGAGCCTAGCCCGTCATTATTTATGAATAGACGTTGTGCTACAGATTAGGGTCTGAAGGGTACAGATCCAACCCAACCCAGGGAAAAAAAAAAACACGTGCTAGGTCACGCAGGCTTCATACAGCTCCGAACCCGGCAACATGAGCTAGATAATGCAGCACAGGAATATATCTCTCTGCCCTAAAATATCGAGAGCGTAAAGTGGAAACTTAAGATCTGCACGGTGTGTGCACACTTGCCTTCATGAAGAGGGTGTACTCGGGGAAGAGCTTGTTGGCTCTGGTCTTGTTTCGCCGGATGTAGCACTGGACGACGCCAGCCGCCCTCGGACACGGGGACAGCAGAAATTTCTGTTTTTGTCGTTTCGGGTTGAGGCGCAAGCAGCAAGCGCCAGAAAAAGTCGGAAATTGGCGGTGTGGGTTGAAAAAAATCGAAGCGGAGAGCAAGCACAGCCTTCAATCTTAGCTTTAAAGTGCAAGCACAAACGGGGACAGCAGGGATTTCTGTTTGCCAAGCGTCAGAAAAGCCCGCAATGGTAGGCGGTGTGGGGTTTACAACTCGAAGAGGCGGGTTTACAACTTGAACCGGTGGGTTTAAACCTCGAAGAGTTGGGTTTAAAACTCGAATAGGTGGGTTTAACCCTTTTACTGCGGCAAAAATGTACCGTTGTGGGCGGAAATATAAGGTACGTTTATTCACTAATGTTAACACTAACTGTTCCTTGTATTTCCGGCCAAAGTGGTAGGTACAGTTCTAACGCGATCAAACCTCGAAGGAGCGGAGAGCAAGCACAAGTTTGAGTCTTGGGGAGACAACGGGTTAACTTCTTGAGAAACAGGAACACGGGGAGAGCAATCCGTTTTACACCACCTTATGCATGTATATTGAAGCGTGTAAGATCAATTATCTAAAAATGGGTTTGGTTTGGAGACGATATCACGGACACATGAAGCACTCCGCGTGTCTCCTGCAACCAATGAGCGGTGAAGCGGGCAGACGACACATAGTGTTTACGGTCCACCCCATAAATATAGTAACTGTTTGGCGACTTTTAGTCGGCCAACGTAGTACCTAGCCAACTATTAACTAGTTGGCGACTTTCAGTCGGCCAGCGTGAAAAACTATTGACAGCCAACTGATACCTAGTTGGCGACTTTTTTTTAGACACCCAACTAACATCCCGATACTGCTGTACCTTCACGGCTTTTAGTATGACGGTGCCAAGCCACACCAATTCCGAGTAATTTTCACCCAAAAAGGTGGTTGCAGTTCTACAGGATTTTTCTCAAATGGGAAAGGATAATATATACCAGGTATATTTTACGAGGTATGCCGGTGCAAAGCCAGCCGATAGATCTTAAACCAGCACTTTGAGGGTCTATGGTCATACGACTACGGCCATGCGCGAATTGACTACACCCTCCCCCTCCACACCTTCATGTCGGAAAGATCGAGGGCGTCCATGTTGAACTCCAGTTCATCTCCGACGGTGGCCGCCCTCGCCGTCGAGGGGTCGGCCGTAACGCCGTCGGGGGGGGCGCGATCCTGGTCGTCCCCTCCTTGAGGACTCTTGTTCCCACCCCTGTCACAAAAAGAAAATTCAGTGAGATACACGAGCTTTCTCACCAAGATTTTTACCCAATATTTAATGAAGCGGACCATTTTGACATTTTTTCTGCGAGTTTGGCAAAAAATAACAAAAACGCGTAATTTATACCAAAAAAAACACACACACATTTTTTTCTGTGGGTTTGTATCTCAAACTCGCAGAGGTACTCTTAATCTTAAACCCATAACATATGCGAGAAAACGTGAAAAACAAGCGTCATTTTGAAGCGAAATGGTTGCAAGGCTGTTTGTTGGGTCACCGGCGCTCATGTTCATGTTTTTTTACGTACCCTGCACAACCTGCAGCTAGATCATACAGATCAGGGATCTACCTGCCCTGAAAGATCTAGACCATCGAGAGGTAGGGCTGTGAGTTGGCTGACTCGAAGCCGCCGGCCAGTTATTAGTTTCGCGCGGTGATTGGCGGAGGCCTGCGTCGTTGTATCTGACTGGCGCGTTTGCGGCTCGACTTACACTATTGTGTATTTGATAAAAAAATACTCAAGTCAGTTGGTCGGCTTGCCTCCGACACCCAACTAATCAATAAGTTGGCTTGCCTCCGACACCCAACAAACTAAATGGTTGGCTTGCTTTCGCCACTCTAACTTGTAGGGCTGTGAGTTGGCTAGACTTCCCGGCTAGTTAATAGCTGGCTGTCAAAGCCAGCCAACTAACTGACTTTAGTTGACTAGTTGGCTGGCGCTATTTGGCTTCATTCTACATACAAAAATACGATGAAATATAAGGCAACGACTTTCGGCACTGCCACCGGCACCGGCACCGTCGATGGCGATGGGTTTTTTATGCGCCATTAGTTGCAGTATAGACCTCTGAGCTCTCTCTTCCGCCCTGAGCGAGTGGTCCCACGGGGAATTACGCACCCCGTGGCAAAGGAAGTCTTCCGTAACCAAGGAAACCGAAATACTTGGACAGTTGGCACCGCTGCAACTAACTATAATACCTAGCCAACTAATAACTAGCTGGCGACTTTTAGTCATCCAACTCACAGCTCTACTAACTTGTCAATTAGTTTTACTTGCTTCACTACCCAACTAAAGCAGCTAGTTGGCTTGCTTCCGCCACCCTAACTTGTTAATTAGTTTTACTTGCTTCGCCGGCCAACTAATTGCTTCATCACCCAACTAATCAGTTAGTTGGCTTGCTTCATCAACCAACTAAATCAACTAATTGGCTTGCTTCGCCACCCAACTAATAGTTCGTATACTAGCCGTGAAATCCTGCCAACTCTCAGCCCGGTTAACCCTTTTACCAGCGCAGTGTACAGAAACCTATATATGACTCTAATTCCAAGTAGTTTACCCCAAAACGGGACTGTTATCTTAACAGTCCTAAAAGGGTTCAGTGGGGACCGATAACACACCTACCGTCTGTTGGTCGGTTTTCGACGCAATCCTTTGTCCGTCCTTCCTCCCTCCCTCCCTGCCTCACTTCCCCGCCACCCAATGAATCAGTTAGAGTTAGTTGGCTTGTTTTACCACCCAACAAACCAATTAGTCGGTTTGTTTCGCCACCCAACTATTAATTTAGTTGGCTTGCTCCAACACCCAACTAATCAAGCAGTGGGCTTGCTTCGCCATCCAACCAACCAAGTAGTTTGGTTGCTTTCTCTACCCGACGAATCGATTGTTACGGGGGACCATAGTTAATAGAACCTACTGTAGACACAATAGGACCTACGGTAGACACCAAAACCTATATATTTCTCTACTTTTGCTAACAATATTTGGTCCATCGTTAATCGGACCTACTGTAGACACAATAGAACCTACTGTAGACACCAAAACCTATACGTTTCCCTATTTTTGCTAACAATATTTTGGTCCATAGTTAATAGGACCTACTGTACACAGTAGAACCTACTGTAGACAACAGAACCAATATATTTCCCTTTTTTGCTGACAATATTTGGTCCATAGTTAATAGGACTTACTGTAGACACAAAATAACCTACTGTAGACACCAAACCCTATATATTTCCCTAGTTTTGCTGACAATATTTGGTCCTATTTACTATGGTCCCCCGTGGTAGTGTGTTGTTCTTAAACCATTATTTCTACCCGTGACCACAGAGCGTGTATCTCCTAGGGTGAAGAATCAGCCCCGGACACTGGGTGTGCTTGATGTCGGCGAGTAGAAGAACAGAAGAACGGTTTAATGTGAAGAACACACACATCCAGCATCCAGCATCCAGCCATTGTCCGTCCTGATTCTTCATCCTACGAATAATATATATATATATACATACCCTGGTATGTGAAGGACAGGGTAGTTACGTGCAGGCCCTAGTTCCACAGGTAGAAGAGAGATATATTACAGCAGCTTCAGATTAAACCGTTCTTCTACTGGTCGACAAGCTGTCGGTGCTAAACTAATGCAGTATTATATCTGGTATACCAGGTATATGGTACTTGGTATAAAAGGCGAACACATACGAGAGATAATACGTGGCAAGTAAATTGCAGTACGAAGGAGAAGGAGACTGATCAGACAATGCGGTCTATTAATAGCACTTTACCTCTCACCTCTCACCTCTCCCACTCATTGCCTGGAATGGAATACCAGGTGTCATGGTGTCATACATATCATACGTATTATACTACTTACTGTACCTGGTGAGTGGTAAGCTCTACCGGAGACCGGCGATTTACGTATACTATACTTGGAAGTACACGTACTATACATATACAACTGCAGTATGATAGCAACATCATAGTTTCGGGTATCATACAGACTATTCTCAATAATACCAGTAGTTAAAAGTATGAACGTATCATGTGATACGTGTCGTATTTGTTGTTGTTGTTGTTGTTGTTGTTGTTGTTGTTGTTGTTGTTGTTGTTGTCGTTGTCGTTGTCGTTGTCGTTGTTGTCGTTGTTGTTGTTGTTGCTGTTATTATTGTTCTGTTGTTGTTGTTGTTATTGTTTCAATGAAATAAGCATAACATGAGCCGTCAACGCCAAGTCAACCAACTGAGGATTTATTTGTTTTTGCTTTGTTTTGTCTGACGGCGCGGGCGGGCGGCTTGATTGGTGTCTCCCGTTTGTGTTGGGCAGGAACGAGAGGTCAGGGCGGCCGAGACTGCTGCCGAACGGAGGGACGCGGCGCGTAAGCTGGAGACGGTGGTCACCGGCGCTAAGGCGGCCGTGTGGGGCACCGTTGAAGGGGTGAATTGATTTCTTGTATTGATGCTGATGGTAATAGTAGTGGTAGTGGTGGTGGTGGTGGTGGTGGTGGTGGTGCTATTGAGATATTGATGGCGGCGGTGGTGATGCGTGATGGGGGTGGGGGTGATGGAGTGATGGTGGTGGTGGAGGTGGTGTTGATGGCGAATTGTTTCTTGGGTGATACTACCCGGAAATGTAAGGGCCGTTTGTGTATTTGTAGGCCTACCCAAAAGCCTCATACGTTTTCGGACCGGATTGTCATGGTCATGGTGGTGATGATGGTAACGATAGCCAGCCATAGTGGTGCTGGTGGTAGTGATGGTGGTGGTGGTGGTGGTGGCGAAGCGAAGGGTTTCTTCTGTTATACTACCCGAAAATGTTAGGACCGTTTGTGTATTATTAATAGTAGGCATACCCAAACTCTCGTTACGTTCTCGGACAAGATTTTACGTGCTAGTTATTCCGATATAAACCACGCAATAGCAGTTGTTAAACACGTTATGTACAGTTTTTGCCTAAAGCCATTTTTCAGTTCCCAATAGAAAAAAAGAACTTCATACGGAGCTTAATTTCGTTTTTTTATCGTTTTAGCCTCACCCTATTTCGCCTGTTTTTTCTCCCCCCAACCCTGACTCGTGTGCCTCCGTACCGAAAGGTGGAAACCCTTGTGGACACCGTGGTGTCTGCGCCGGCCGCTGTTGGGGACGGTTTGGTGAAGGCCCAGGAGGCGGTATCCTCGGCCGGGGAACTGTTGGAGAGCATCCCCCGCACGGTGCAAGAAATTCCAGCAGAGGTTCGAGCTACCAACAGTAACAGTAGTAGTGGTAGCAGTATTCAGTCCATCTCGTGTAACTGTACTCACACATACGGTATGCAGTATATAGCACTCCATAACAGTTTCCACCGTTGTGTACAACTGTATCTCTCTTTTGATCAATTTTTCCAGGTATCTGGTACCAGTATATCTCTGCATGCTCGAAACCACACAGGAAAGGCGCACAAAGACGTGGACGGCGTAGTATGTGTTTTGCGATCGGTTGCCTTGACTCAAGACGCCGCCCAACAGCCGCAGATCCTCCACAACGTCTCAAAACTGCAGATGTATATATATATAGTGCACGTGCTGACGTTGCTTCAGTATCACCCCCGTGCTGCTGTAGAGCATCATCACAGACGGTCTGCGATTTCCAATGCCTCGTATCCGAAGAAGGTTAGAGTATACCTGTAACCGGGGTACACACTGGATGTGGTTGATGGTATGCCCCACGAGCTGCTGCTAGTAAATCGAAAGCTTTTCCGAAATACGAACAGCGCACTATTGCCACCACAACGAGCTGTTAGTTTCGCCCGAGCCACCAGCTGCAAGTTTGTACTTAGTCTTTAGATTGTTTATATTAGATTGTGACATGTCTGATGCGCTTCAGCATTTCTTGAATCTGCCTTCTCGCTCGATTCCCCCCGTATATGTGCCGAATCTACAAATCTACCCGGGACGAGCAGGCGCAGAAAAAAGCGGACGGCGTTTTCGCGTCCGTGGCCTCGACTCAAGATGCCGCCAACAAGTTCGTGGAGGGGGTCAAGGGCGGTGTGGACGGGGTGTCGAACCTGGCCAAGAGGGCTTCGGCCATCGCGAGCGGCAGGGAGAAGGAGGAGAGGGAGGAGAGGGAAAGGAGAGAGGCGGAGAGGAAGAGGGAAGAGAAGAGGAAGAATGCTCTTGTTACCTTCCAGGGAGAGCCCTACACGTGAGAGAGAGAGATCATATATTCATTTGTTTCTGTAGTATGTTGTTTTTCATGTGTTGTAAAATCGTTTAGAAAAGATGCCCTCAGTTTACTCCTACTGCTTCGTCACGTGCTACTCCTCCTACTGCGGAGTACCGAGTATATCCTTCCCAACAGATGCAGAGAAACGCGTGACCAAGGTATAGCGCAGTTTGCAAAGCTCATTATCAACCTACAGTATTCGAGAGAGGGCTGGCTCACTGCGCTGTCACGTACGGTAGTTTTTTTTTTTGCAAAATATGCAAAACGGTACTGTACGTATTCCTGGTCTTCTGTTCGTGGCGCAAGTTCATACCCTTCACAAACCTGTATCTTTTTTTAGAAATATCAATTGTGTTGTTCTCTTCTCCTTCCCTCGTGCAGCGCTGAAGGCTTGGCCTTGCCCTTCAAAACGCTTTTTTTTTTTTTTAATAAATATGTTTCGCCCCTGTTTCGCTCGCGCAGCGCTAAATATGGGAAGAAGGATTTTTGTCGTCACGCTCCGCCCCCGC
>JAYJME010003290.1:0-12309 GCA_036873775.1 Costaria costata | reverse complement strand
AAGTGAAACCCTTTTGGTACTACAAGACCACATCGATACTCGATGTACTTTAGTAGGAGAGAGCAAGGACAAAAGAGAGACAGGCAGAGAAAAGAGAGGGGGGTTTGCTCCCCCGCCCTCTCCCCTCTACTAGCACGCCAACAAAAACACGCCATCAGAGAGCAAACAACCTTCCAAACAATCTTCCACCGCGCCCGCCTCATTCTGCTGCGCCAGCGAGACACAGCGATAAACGAGAAAGGCGACACACACCCCCGCCCCTTCCCCCTCTACCAGCACACCCAACAAAACGCACGCCACCAGAGAATGGAAAACCTCCCACCACAGGTCGCCTCCTTCCACTGCACTGCACCTGCACAATCATGGGGTTCTTGAGGAAGTTCTGGCCCATAGACTTGTTCGGCGTCACCAGATTTCGAACCGCCGAACGCCCTGCGGCACCCGCCCCCGCGCCCCCCCCTCCGGCCCCGCCCCCCGCGGAAGAAGCCGCCGACGCCGCGCCGCGAACCCCCCCTCGATTGGAGTGTCCGCCAATTGCCCCGCCGGCCGCGCCATCCGCGCCTCGGCCGGGCCTGCTCCTACCCTTCAAGATCTTCGGCCTGCTTGGCGGAGCATGGGGGACGGGGGGGGGGCGGTGAGGCGAGCGAGAAGATGGTCGCCCTTTCGAGGTGAGAGCGGAAAACCAAAAATAACGCCAACAACAGCGGAAACTTAGGAACGACAAGGACAGCAACAACATCACCACCACCACCGCCACTACTACTATTAACCCCTTTAGAGCCGGAAACGGTTTTTGGGGACAAATTTTCTTGGAAATAGTGTGGGATATTTTTCGCGGTGGTTAAAGGGTTAAGATGGTATAGCTGTCGCTAGCAACTCAGCAGGACATTCGGTTTTGTCGTCAACTTGTGTGCGTTGGTGGAAGGTATAAACAAACAGAAACCAACTCAGCATGTATTACGGGGGGACCATAGTAAATAGGACCAACTATTGTTAGTAAAAGTAGAAAAATATATAGGTTTTGATGTCTACAGTAGGTTCTATTGTGTCTACAGTAGGTTCTACCAGGTATTAACTATGGACCAAATATTTTTAGCAAAAATAGGAAAATATATAGGTTTTGGTATCTACAGTAGGTACTATTGTGTCTACAGTAGATCCTATTAACTATGGTCCCCCGTGATAGACCAAACCCTAGTTCCGCAAACTGTCAGATTTTGTCCCCCGCTCAATGTGGGCTATATCGTATATAGTCTTCGTGCAACATAATTATCATCAGTAGGCTGGTCGTGTTTGTAAAATCGTTCTGTTGACCCTGGTGCTATCGCACCCAGGGGAGCCACTGGCCTGCACATCCTTCATGAGGTCGTATAAAACCCGCCGTACGCGCGATCGATTTTTGTCACACGCAGCTGGCAAAGTTGAGATTCGACGAAATCCTCGATCTCACAGCTGATGTGTCTTTTCAACTACAATAACTTCGTATGTTAGTTCTCAGGCAGAGACGACACGATTTTTGCTTTATGCGGCACCTCTCCCGCCGCGGACCGCCTTTCCGCGCGGAAAGTTTCTTCGCCGAGGCGTGCCCCGGACTCAACTGCAACGGCCGGCTCAGCGGATCCGCCGCGCGCGCGCGTTAGCCGCAACGCTCGCGCGCGGCCTCGACGTGGGAATCTACGACGTGATCTCCCGCAAAATCCTTCCCTGTCCGTGATTTGACGGATTGCTTCACGACTTGGCTTACATCGTCGCGTGTTTCCTTCGGGAAAGTCCTCGCCAACCTCTGATCCCCGGGGAGCGCCGGCTACCCTGCCGGCGCCGCCGTTGTGGGTGCCTGCACGGGCTCGCGACCTAGGACAGGATTGGCCGTCTCCCCGAACGCATCTGCCATCCAGGCTTCGTTGAGAACTATAAATACCAACTACGGTTTGTTTGCGTGCGATCGATCGAACTTTAACTTTCTGCGGAGCTATCGTAGTACGTACCGGTACGTATGTACAGCAGCAGCAGTTTCTACGGAGCTTGTTATGTACAGCTGACCTTTCTGCGGAGCTACGCATGTACGAGGGCAGTTGGCCAGATGGATTTCATTGAAAATGGGCTCGAGGGTTTCCACATTAAAAAATGCCTGTTCAAGCAGGGGTTTATATTTTATACCGGAGTATCTCCGCGGCCAGACTACAGTCGGCTGGTGTGTGATCACGCCTAGGGACCAAGAGAAGCGCACTCAGCGCGCGCCTCTCCGTGGATACGTATGATACTCGTATGTTACAGTCAGCGTGCTGGGCTCGGATGCTTGCTTGTGTCAAAATACAAAAACCAAGACAGGCTGAGCGCATTCGGCACGTCTCTTCGCCGCGAGACTAGAGGCAGTCAGCGTGGGCTCTTACGCTTGGGTCAGACGCCCAGTTCAGTGCACTCGGCGCGTCTCTTGGAGGCGCCAGACCGAAACAGTTGGTCGGCATTTTACTCGAACCTCAACTGCAAATAAATCTGATTTCGCGTAAGAGGGCTGTTTCGATTTTCGAACTCGGTGGCTGAAAAATCGATCGGACCAAAATCTGAAGCTAAAAAGTCGAACCGCATAGGAAACGACCTAATTCGTAATTTGAATGACTGCCTCCTTGTTTTTCGCTTCTCGCCTTCTCACTCGCAGGTTCCATTGGGCAACCAAAACCGGGTTCTCACATACGGCATCCTTGGAGCAGTTGTAATGCGGGCGATTTTCATTGCTCTTGGCGAGGTTGCTATGGACGTCTTCCATCCAGTCCTGCTGGGATTTGCGGGGGTTCTGCTCTTTTCGGCGTACACACTTTTGGCCGAAGGTGACGACGACGGCGATGAAGACCTTACCGGCAACAAAGTAGTTGCGTTCGCCGCCAACATCCTGGATGCTACAGACTCCTACGATGGAGACAAATTCTTCACGGTGGTACGTCCTTGTTTGACTTTAGAGACAAGGGGAGTAGACCATTTAGACCTGGTACTTGTAGGTACCTGGTATCAAATAATAGTTGAACCTCGAGTGCACTTGTACCGGTCTATACTCGTAGTGCGATACAACCGTAACTGAAGCGGATCCTCCTCGCTTTGACGTGGTATTGTAGCAGTGTTAAATAGTCGCACCCGAACGCTAATTTTTTGCTGTACATAGGTCGGTACATTTTCTTTCGCGTGAAGAATCGATACTTTCTGAAGAATGTGTAGCAGGAGTCTGACGAGAGACGAGAGACGAGGACCGATCTGTTTCATCCATGATTCAGTGAACTCGCTGCAGCGTGTGGCCAAGACTTACCACGAATAGAAGATCGGCGCCTCGTGAGCGGGCAGCCCCGTAACCCTCCCTCCCTCCCGACTACATATGTATGTCTCCCCATTGTCTGCAACAGGCTGATGGCGTCCGCCGAGCTACCCCTCTTCTACTTGTCCTGGTTTGCATCGAACTGAGCGACGTCATCTTTGCTGTCGATTCGATTCCCGCAGTGTTTGCTGTCACCAAGGTAATGGTGGCTTGCCACGCCTCCCGATTAACCAGCCTTTGTTCTGTCATACCATCTTGTGTGTGCGGTTCGTTCCCCCCGCTGACTCCCCTCCCTGATCTTGCATGCATGTAAATGACGCATCGATTTGACTCGATGCTTTTTTATCACACTTAGCCGCAAAGCCAACAAGTGTATTTTGGCGGTGCGCAGTTTTGTGCCGTTCTACCTATACAACCCGACGGGAGGAATCGAGTCACGATGTTCTTGTTCGTACCTGGTACTCCCTTTCAGTAGAAGATAGAAATACGTTTGGCAGCCAGCGCGTTGTCGCTCAAGCCGCATCGCGGTTAATCACGGTAAAGGCGCATCACGGTTAATCGCAGTCAAGGATCGCACAGGTCACATTTTGGTTGTAAAGTCTCGGGACCACATGATGAAAAAGCCGCAGCGTTTGATGCAGCATGCAGGTCTTTTACTCCTCGGCGCTTTCGACCTCTCTCGTGCGCGTTGCGAGTGTACTTGCAAGTCCTCCAGATTGACGTCCAACATCGGTGTTTGCATCACGTACGTGTTACCGACAGGACCCATTCATTGTCTACACGTCCAACATATGGGCGATCCTCAACCTGAGGAGCTTGTTCACGATACTTTCGAGTGCGGTCGAAGACTTGGTGTACCTACGCCCAGCCGTGGCTGTTGTGTTGGGCTTTGTGGGCGCGAAACTCGGGGGCGAGTTTTTTGGGTATGATGTGTCGATTGAGGCGTCTTTGGGTGTAATAACGAGCTTGCTAGGAGCCGGGATAGGCTTCAGCTTGCTAGAGCGCCAAAAGTCGGCGTAGAATCATTTCTCGTAAAGCTTTACAAAATATTGTTTTTGCCTCAAGATACATTGCAGCACCCGCCACCATGAGTGTCAAACCCGACGCTGTGGCTGTCGCGATAGGTGAGAAAATCTACAACCTCCTGTTGGAAGTCGTCAACGCAAGTGTACTCCCACCCCTCGTAGATTGCCTGATCCTCCCGAGAAAGAGACACCTGCAGATCCAATGTTACAATTGGGTTAATGGGGCGCAAAAATAATAAGGTTAATTTATGTATATAACCGTTTTGAGGTCAGGAGCCAAGACCAACTATTATGGGAAAATTGTATTTTTGGCTCTCAGAACTGACTTTTGGCCCAATTACACCGGTTTTACTTCGCTGGACAGTCAAAAACACCAATACACTCCTCGAGATCCACCCCGTAAATTTCCCAGGGCTTACTGGAGCAGTTCTTCCTTCTTTTACGAGTAGGGTCTCATTTTGATTTTTGGCGCAACCAATCAGTTGTCAGAAATGTGTTTTGTGGGTCAGAACTGGGACCAAACATAATGGATCTTTGAGGGTTTTTGGATAAAAATCATGTCCTCAGAACTGGCAACTTGGACGAACAGTCAAATACGACTCCGGAGAAACGAAATAGTACGTCAGAAAGCTCTATTACGGGGGACCATAGTAAATAAGACCAAATATTATTAACAAAAATAGGGAAATTTACAGGTTTTGGTGTCGACAGTAGGTTCTATTGTGTCTACAGTGGGTCATATTAACTATGGACCAAATATTGTTAGCAAAAATAGGGAAATATACAGGTTTTGATGTCTACAGTAGGTCCTATTGTGTCTTAGTACGTCAGAAAGCTCTATTACGGGGGACCATAGTAAATAAGACCAAATATTATTAGCAAAAATAGGGAAGTTTTGGTGTCTACAGTGGGTCATATTAACTATGGACCAAATATTGTTAGCAAAAATAGGGAAATATAAAGGTTTTGATGTCTACAGTAGGTCCTATTGTGTCTACAGTAGGTCCTATTAACTATGGTCCCCCGTAATAGGAAAACTACGGGGAGTATCCTGACGAGTCTACCGGTGTTTTTGGTCTAATAATTCCCAAAAATAATTTCCCATAATGGTTTTAAGACGGAAATAGGGATTTTATACTTCGAAGTATACTTAGAATGATAGCGAGGCGGACGAAGCCGACCCTATTTTGAAGTTTCGCAACTTGCTGCGCGTCTGCAGCTATTAATAGTAAGTGTGAGCAACAGTGATGCGGCGTTTCGAAAGACGGGGCGACTCCTGCGACGCCGCCGATGCATTTTGATTCAAAGTTGTCTTTTTAACAGTCTCCGTAACAGTGTTCGGCCATCACCTTCGAACCGGCGTCTGCAAAGCTACCAATCGCTCGCTGAGGTGCCGCATTGATGTCCTTGGTTGGAATGTAGGGACTCTCCACTTGGTCCATGGCCAATGCGTCAAGGTCCAAGTGCCCGAACCATTGATGTCTCAATATGTCGTCTGCCCCCATATACCCGAGGCGCTTTGCTGGTTCTTTCACCATAAGCTCTGGAACCAAGCAGAAAATCAAACGGGCGTGCACACATCTAATTTAATTTTTGCTGAAGATCAATGATCACATGGGTTGCGGTCGAGCTTTACTGTTGTAGCCAGTACAACGAAAACATTTGCGGAAACGCTCGAATCCACCATATATCTATTTTTAACAAGCCGCGTTTGATTTTTTCTCCCAGCACCCACTGACAAAATGATGAAGGACGTGCACGGAAGTATGAGGACAAAAATAGGCTTCACACGATTAATAGTGCGATCGCAGATTTTGCTCACGTGCGCAGAGGTCTGCAGCCAAGTCGTCGAAGTACTTTGGCGGGTATTCCGGCTCCATTTCCAACGTAGCCTTGTCCACGCGTTTCTCCTGAGGACCGTTGTCACACAAGGGAATAACTCGTAATAAGCATGCTGACGACAATAAGGCGAGAGCTCATTGCTATGAACAATTGCGATACGTTGATGAATTTCGTACCTTGTCTTGGAGTGTGTCTGCACACCACTCGATGGCCCTCTCAGTCCTGAACGGGCTCATGCCACGTAAGAACTCGTACAGAATACAGCCAAGGCTGAACCAATCGACGCACTCGTTGTACGGAACACGCTTCCCAGCTGCGTTTCGGAGACGCATTTCTGGCGCCCAATCTGCAGTTTGGGCGGCAACACAAGGACATTTGAGTCAGATGCGGTATGCTTTCTTGCCTCATTTTTTTCCGTTACTTTGTAATCTTAACATACGTTCAGCGACGCTGTTTTACTGCTCGTAGTTTTGCCTCCCATCTTTACTGGTGCTGTTACTTCTTCTCCATCTTACTCGAGCCTGGAGACTACCAACGCGAATGATACTCATTCGCTTGCGTTACTAAACCAATCAGTTGTACAGCTGTTATGTCGATACCTAGACTATGTAGGGCACCCTGCTGCCAGAAAAGAAACCCTCGGTGAAGGCTAGACATAAGGGGTACGTTGTGAAACGCTTACATCCTCTGGTGCCGCACGCGCCCGTGAGGTGAGGGGTGACCTTGCAGGCCAACCCCATGTCCGAAATCCTCGATCGCCCATACTCGTCTAGCATAACATTCTCCGGCTTGAGATCTCGGTAGACGATGCCCTTCTGGTGGAGATGACGGATGCCCAGCACCGTCCGCGCTGTGTAGTACTGCGCCATCGTCGGTGTAAAAATACCAAGCTGCTGAAGATGAAATCCTAAATCACCTACCAGGTATTAATCAGGCCACCATCCGGGTTGACGTTACTGTGCGCACGGTCAAGTGTATCGTCCAAGAGTTATCACAATGTTATGAAAGACGCTCACGGCTTCTCATGGTGGGTGCGCCACGCACGCTCACCATTCGACGTCAACCACGTCGACATAAATATACGAGCGCTACACGTGAGCGGGCAGATAGACCGCAAAACCTCTTTCAACCATTCGCAAGCACAGCACCAAGTGCACGATGTTCCAACTTGAGCAAAATCACTCATCCCGTCGTTGAACGGGATACTCCCAGAGAGAAGGCGCACACGGCGGTCTGTCGTGTTCGTTCCCATCGATGATACCAGGTATACCGGTATATTGTATTATCAAAATATTGTCGACGTTTCCAGCTGGGGAAAAGAAGATGTCAGCGTTGGGAACGCCCCCACGTGCGGCTTTGCGCTCAACAACGTCATATTTGAAAGACTGCTCATCCCACTTACCTAGAAAATTGTCGTGTACCTTGGGTTGTCAATTTTTGGTCAGTCCGTTTTACGGATAATTCCGTCTGAGTAACGTACCCGCATCAATAATGTACCTAGGCGACACAGTCGGTACGCTCACCTCCAGTCATCAAATCCAAGATGAGAAACAGGTCGTTCTTGGACTCGAATGCGTACTTGAGCGACACCTGCGTATAGAGGAAATCCTAACTTTTTTATAGATCCGTAGTTTCCCGCAATTGCAAACCGGACAAAGTCAACTATGATATGTCACTCGTTTTGCTTTGTTAATTTGGAGCAAAATATTTCTGTAAAATTGTGTTTTTCCATCTAGATCAATCACACTAAACATACGAAGTAGTTACAATCTATACAATCAACGTACTTTCGGCGCTCTGCGGCCATCAAAACCTACTCTTTGTTGTTGGCGCAGGAGCATTTCCGGCATCCTACTTGGCCACCCCACGACCAACTCGCCAACACACACCACCGGTCAACGGTCTCGCAACCAACGTTGCCGACCTCATGTATATACTGCAGTAGACTTGTCTCCTGTAGCCAAGGCTCGTTCCACGAAAGTTTACAAGTATCGTATTGAAGCTCACCACGAAAGGGCTACCCAAAGCCTCTAAAATGCGGCGCTCGTTCCAGCACAAGTCCTCAGACTGCCGAATCTTAATTCGCCGCTTGTTCATCACCTTCATCGCAAACAGCTTCCCAGACGCGCCTCGCTTACACCCTGCAAACAAGATAATCGCGGGAGGCTATTGACGCGGGGAGGCGCTATTAACGGGACAAAAGTTGGCAGACGAGGGTAAGGAAATGCAGCTCCATCGATTTCGGGGGGGAAGAAAACAGGAAAGGCGAGGCAAGCACCGCACCGTTTACAGCACCAAAACCTCCCCGCCCCAAGATGCGGAAGAGGATGAAGTCATTCTCCGTGACAGGTCTGTGCTGGACGTTAAGGAATCGAGTGTACTCTTGGAAGTGACTCGAAAGAAGAAACCCGGCGTGCAGCTTTTCTCGTAGGTGCTCGAACACCCAGGCTTCCAAAACGTCGAACAGATCGGTCTGGTACTCCTCAGTTCCCGTGCCCTGTGGGAGAGTCGTCCCGACAGTCGCGGCTTGATACCGGGCTCTCTCCGGCGCCCCGTTCGCTGCTCCGGCATCACGTGGTAGACCCAAATGCGCACCGTTCACCCCGGGCAGCATTACTGCTTTAGCTGGGGCGTGATTCCGACCGTTCCCTCCTACTTGCTCGTTCGCTTCTGCAGGTTCAAGCGCGTCTCCAACCATACGTCGTCGCTCAGCAGCACCGTCGGCTGCATCCGGCTGGTCGTCGTTGTCTGCGTCGCTGATATCCGCCGTGTCGACCTGCGAGCACCTGCCGCTCTTGTCGTCGTTGCCGTTTCGACACGACGTGCCGGATATTGGCCCACTGCTATCGCCGCCGCAAGTTGCGCGCGCCTTTGGCTGCGGCAAGGGACGATTGGGGAATTAATGGCACGGGGAGATGTAAGGCATTTCCGACAGTACATCCAACATTCAGCAGTGTTATATTTGGTCGCCACGGCAACACAAATCCGGCGAGATGTCTGTTTTTCATTCACCGAAATTCGTCGCATTGTGTGACACGATCACGTCATAAAAAAAAAGACTAGCGAACTCGTTCTGAGTTTGATTCACGTGTTTGCAATCAACGATTTGTAATACTGTATCGGCTCCGAATACTTAACAGTTATATACCCTGGTACAATTCTGATGTTGACCAGCATTTTGACAAAAAACAAAAAAGAGAGTTCAAAGACTTCACGTCCGTCCATGGAAACGAAGACGGAGATTATCACAGTAGTGGGGTTGGGCCGCAAATAGTGTACTGCTGTAGCAGAACTCCCTGCGGCAAGAAGGCAGGGCAACAACAAATGACTCGCGCGCCAGGGAAGAAAGCCAACAGCTCGATTCCATTCGTGTTCACCTATACTGCAATTCCAAATTTCTCGTTCCGGTACGTTTTTGCAGTGCTAACGTGTACCTGGTGCTCGCACAATACAATAAAATGTCAAAATAGCTAAGGATGTTTGGGCTATGTAGTGTGAGCAGGTGCTCGACCGAAGCGCCTGTTGCCCAAAACGTATAGCGACCAAAGCACTCAGGCACGACCGCGCGACAAGAGTAGCGCCATGGAGATGAGGCATAGCGGGAAGGTGAGCAGGTGCTGCTTCATCTCAACAGAGATCACTTCGTCCATACTCTGAGAAACAAATGGCGAAAAAGTAGGCTTGATTTTCATCGCGGGAGCAAAAGAGAGATCAATAGCCCCAGGTATTTTTCTGCCGAGCTACGGATTTTGCAGCACCTGCAGGGGCGTTTGATACGACTTAGACGCCTCAAGCTTGACTAGCTTGTGAGACATGTGATATACTCGTAGCTCGTATATAGCTCACCAGAAGCAAGTTCACGAGTCGGTCCACCGCTGGCCCAGTTACACCCAGCCGACAGACCCCAGCACCTCCGTCCGTTCGAGTGTCGGAGCGCACTCGCTCGAGCTCCATTAGGCAAGCCGATGTCGAGTTTCCTCTCCGTAACGGTGCCTTGTCGACGAGCACGTCTGCCTGTAGTGATGTCGTAATACCATGTGACGCAGTGCGCAGACATGTCAATTGGGTTACTGATACATGAGCATTCAAATAATATACGAGTACCGGTATAGGAAACTGATATTTGCTGCTCGTCCTATCCTACTGCTGCGTGCTTGAGAGCTTGAGAGTCTCAGAGAATAGCCTTCCCACCATGAAAAGTTTTAAGTGCGGCAATGAACAAAATGCCGTACTCGTAATCAACACGGCAGAACATAATTTGATCAACGTTTTACACCCGCCGTGGAGCTTATTTACCTCCTGTTGTCGAGCTCAAGGTGGAAAAATGCGATGCCTCCACATACCCTCCCCGTCACTACAGTGCGTACTCGTATTGGTATTATACGACCGTTAATTAAGATGCTCTCACCTCCTCCTGGCTGGTATTGCCATCGTCCAGGAACTTGTGGATGATCCCCTGGGCAAATCTTAGCCGTAGATTTGCGGTTCGCAATCGCTGCAGATGGGTGTGCATGGCAATGGATCGCAACGAGGGCGGGGCGTAACATTTCACGAAGCTCGACTGCTGTAACTGACTTCACGACTCTACAACTGCGTACCATTACAACTATACTACTTTATGCGTTGCTTTATGCACTGCTTTCTTTCAGTCTTGCAGTCTTGGTTTCCGAGTTGGGTCCCTAAACGCGAGAGACAGCCAGCGGAATACACCCGGCCAAATAATCCAAGCCACAGCAGCATTTGTTGCGTCCCCCTTTTGGTTTGGGCCTCCTGTCTGATTTATGATATCATATCAACCACGGCGTAACAAACCGCACTTCGAAGCAAGGCCACCCTATTATACTAAACATACCAATAGGTTTGTTGATACACTAGTCAGCGCTCAGATTGTTGTGCACTCTCCACTCTCCACCCTGTCTCGATGTCCCGATGGCAGTAGAGAGCAACGGACACGCGACAAGCCAACTTCCAAATCTGCGCAAGGGTCACGTGTACTACTGCTGTAGGTACCGACACTTTTCGGAAATAACCACTCCGCATCAATGCTGCTCTTTGTCGGAGACCAGCTACTCTTGAGACCTACCTGGTACAGTACAGTAGACATATAATATTATACCAGGTACCTACAAACGTACCTGGAACCGGTGCTTGATACGGCAGTAGTTTGTAGACATGGTATGATACCTGGCATCTACAGGTAATATTAGACAGAACGCCGTGTTAATTCCACCGAGAGTCAAAGTTAGAGTTCATAATTCCTCACCCGATATCGGATGACGTCCAGGATGAATTCGAACTTGCTGAGCTCCCTCATCTCGGAGCAAAACGTACCAAACTGTGCATTGTCAAGCAACAAAAGGAAAGTCAACGTGGCATTGAGCACTTGATTGCGGATGTCATCGAACGCGAAATCGATTGTTGCAAGCGATGCTACCGCTCGTACCAGGTATAGTCCAAGGATTCCGGCACAAATCCGTTCCAGGGAGTAACACTGCCCGTCTGCCTGAAGGCTCTCGGTGTTGAATTCTTCCAGCGCCTTCTCGCTGGGGAATGGCCATGGCTCCGTCGGGCTGGGTCCGCTGTCCTTCGAGTTTACCGCTTGCAGGTATTGCACGTCCTCGATAGCGTCCTGCAACTCTTCCATCCTCGTTCGCCATTGAGCACCATCACACGAACCCCCTCCCGGTTTCAAGAGTTGTGGAGATATTCGTGAGCGTTCTTGGTCATGTTTTATTCCGGTTCGATTTGAATTTCGTAACCGATACTACGTACTTATTTACCGCGGGTTTCGTTTCGAGAACTCGAGAACCTGGCCAAAACGCCAACAGCCAACACGCGAAACGCGATGTTCTGCGGACAACTCTAGAAATAACTGCTGCTGTGTACTTCAGCACTTTAACGGCAACATAATTGTAAGTTTCAGTATTGTAAGTTTCAGTTTTGCCTAGAGCAACAAAATCTCTGATGATGGTAAATTCTGATATTATCTGGTGCTAGCAGCTGCACCTGATAATATATCTGGTTCGTAGCCTATTCTATATTGCAGCAGCTAGCTGCTGTATAGTACGAGCTGGTTCAAGTTAAACGACGGAAATTCTCTCCCCCACTAATGCCGCGTGCAATATCTACTCGAATTAAGCA
>JAYJME010003289.1:0-12309 GCA_036873775.1 Costaria costata | reverse complement strand
TACTGCAGTACGTATGATCTGCAGTACGTATGATAACACTATTCGTACTGCTGCACATATCAGGCAGTGCCAGGAATACACTTGATCGTATTCTGGTCCCTACACTGCATTATACCCTTGTTATGCCTGTGGGACTACTGCTGTACTTGCAGGGCCCCTGATGCAGGAAGGTATATATGATCCATACATCTCCCTACCTGTACCTAATATTATCTGGCGCGCCATGAACAGCAGGCCGCCAGCGAAAGTATTGCCTCTTTTTGAGGAATGATAGGTATATAGGTGGCTGAATATTTTCTGGCGTGCCATGACCGTATCAGGCGGCCAGCGAAAGTATTGTCCTTTATAAGGCAGACTATTGGTATTTGTATCAGTGAAAGTACGTTGCCGGGAAATGTCGGTGGGCGTGTGAGGGTGGTGTCACTCCTCCCGTACCAATCCGATAAACCTGTTCTACATTCTATTTGTAGGATCTATCGTGTACATAGGAATGATACATACCAATCTGATCTTCGATACAGATATTGGTACACGCCTAGAACTGCTGCATAGGCCTCTTGTCTTGGTTAGCGCCACAGGCCTCCACTATTGATGGCGTTACATTATTACACTACAAACAAAAAAATATTTTGTAGTACGCCCTGCCTCTGGCGCAGAAATGTACAGTCAATCGACCGAACCTACTCTGCATTTTACGACGTATAGAGTCCCTGATGCACAAGTAGGTATGTTACATACATATGAGGCCGTCTGCTCTTTGATGCGGATATTGGTAGGTCGTGCGCGGCTGCTGCTGTATACGTAGATGTACGCAAGTACTGCTGTGGTACATATTGGCGCATCCGACCATATTAGGCCGCCAAGGTATTGCCCTTGATGAGGCAGGATATACTGTGGGTAGACCTACCCGCTACCTATTATTGCGATAACCAGGCAGAGGGTAGGTGATATGTTCGGCGCGCCATGACTGTATCAGGCCACCGTTGCCCCCCGATGAGGCAGAATATAGGTACTCGTATTGACGATACCAGCTACAAACTTATTACTGTCGGGCACGCCATGGCTGTACCAGGCTGCTTATAGGGTCCCTGATACATGTACTGCTGTAGGCGTGGGACATACATATGATGCCGTCTGATCTTTGATGCAGATATTGATACATCTATGTATATGTTTGCTGGCTCGCGGCGGCCTACCAGGCCGTCGGCGAGCAGCACAGTTGCCCGCTGTGGAGTCGCAACGGGGGGCGGCCGCTGCCACGAAATCGTGGAGGATGCGGTCGCTCCAGGGTGGCGCTCTTCTGCTGCATGTGGGTGGAGTTACCCTAGTCCTGTCTAGCTAGCACCAGAGGCCGAAGCCAATAACGGCGTTGCGTTACACTACTATATTAGTTTTTATATAGTACGCCCGGCCCCTGGCGTAGACAAGGACAACAGACCCTACACTATGTCATCTGCGCCGCACCCAAAGATGTGCACTTGAGAACAGCGCTTGGTATTTTAAGTGTGTGAGACGGACGAGTTCAATTGAGATTATTATTCAGAGAGGTACAGTACAAACAAGAGGCTTGAGCTTGCAGGTGTTTGGTGACGCTGACTATGCGAGTAAAGCAGCTGACAGGAGGTCAGTTTCAGGGGGGTAATGATGTGTGGAGGTGCTTCAGTATCTTGGTTTTCTAGGACACAGAAGTGCGTCACACTCTCTACGACCGAGGCAGGATACGTGGTGGTTGCCGAAGTCCTCAGATAAGTTCTGTGTTTGAGGCAGGTTTTTGGCGTTTCATGCTGCTCCATGCAGGCATACCGTACATGCCAGTGTTCGAGGATAATCAGGGTACGGTGCAGCTTGCGAAGAACCCTGTCACAAACTCTAACTCCAAGCACATTGAAGTGCAACACCTCTTTCTCAGGGGGTTGATGGGAAGGAACGAGCTTTCGATCATCCACGTACCGTCCCCTTATCAGCATGCGGATTTCTTAAACAAAGCGACATCGCGTGATATTGTTTTAGTTTCACCGCGATCTTGCGATGAATTTGTGATCGGCGTTTGGTGGAGAGTACATTGTGGCTTTTGTTTTTTGCGTTTGGAATTGTTTTGGTGGAGAGTGCAATGTGTTTTTACTTTTTTAAGTTTGGAGTTGTTTGGTTGAGAGTATAATGAGTTTTTGCTTTTTCGGGTTTGGAATGTTTTGGTGGTGAGTACATTGTGGTTTTTGTTTTTGGGGGTTTGGAATTGTTTGGTGGACAGTACAATGTGGGTTTTGGAAGTTTCGTTTGGATTTGTTTTATGGTGATTTATATACATTGGGGGCTATATTACCGGAACTACTACTGGGCAGATATCATGTTTGTTTTGAGCATATTTCACCCAGCTGCTGACCGTCTGATTACTGCGGGCAGATGCCTTTAGTTACGGCAGCTGATCGTTGAAAAATGTCGAGACTTTAGGATTTGCACAGTATGTATTTTTTTTGTAACTTGTTTTCTTTGGGTTTGAGGCATTATGAATTGTATCTGGTAGGTATTTTGATGTTGGGTTCTGGATTTATGTCTTTGAAATAAGGTTGTTTTGTTGAGTCGGGACTGCGATCTGTTTTAGCTGAATATGGATGGAGTACGTTGAATTGTGATGGCCTTGTTGCTACTGACGGTTTGGGAGGTTGCCAGTTCTTGTTCCAGGGTGCTTATCTCTCATAGTATATGGCCCGACGAGTATTGTAGAAGGTGTTCACAGCAGAGGAGGCGTTTTGATTAATTTGAACCCGGGGTTTCTATCGTAGGGGCTTAATGATTGTGCTTGCTTTGAATCTTCGCGGCATAGTAAGCGATGTATATGATAACTGATGTTTTAGGGTTTGGATGGTATTCCCATGGCGTGCGTGAACGTTATCATGGCCAGGTATACAAGCATGGGAGCTGTAAGATTTACTCCTAAGTGTAGCAACGTCTGATTTAGTATATTCATGCAACCGAAGATCTTCGTAGATTTCGGCGGGATTTATGTTTTCCAAGTATTGGACAATTTGGGGTCCACAGGGAAGAATTATTCTATTGTGGAAGATGGTGAGGCAGACGCACGCCTTACTCTCTCTCGCTGCTACTCCCGTCACGGTATTAAACACACGGTTATTCTACCTTGTCTCATGGCACCCTCGGGATACTTCGAGCCTTCCGCATGATCCATCGTACCCCGCCCACGGGAAGTCCTCTTAGCGGTCTGTCCCCTCCTGGCTTGGGAAACGCACGGGGCGGGGGAGACGCTGCACGAGAGCAGCGTCGCGGCAGAGATCCCCAGACGACGAAGGGAGAGACATGCCGCTCCTTCGTACTTCGCCGACAATAGTACTGTAGTGTTCTTGCATCACTGTCGTGCCCCGCCCCCTGAGTGTATGCCTCTGGCAAATACGAAACAAGTAAAACGGGTTCGTCACCCACCCATCAAAAAACACATATTTCTTAAGGATAAGAAGGAAGAGAAAATTAGAGACAGAAGGAAACAAAGGCAAGAAATCATGAAAGTTACGCATACTGATCGCACGGAAATAAACACATTCAAGAAGTACAGACAGGTTCTACCTACTAATAGTAGTTGGCCTGTTGCCTGGCTACCCTATCTTCCAACTCTTTCTTGCTTTCGTCCACGGCGGCTTCCCTTCTACTATTTTTCATGTTACCCCCCCTGCCCCCACTCCCTTGGACGGCGTTTCTTCCATTATTCCTGTTGCCCGCCTTCCTCCCATCCCCTTCAGCACCGCCCACAACCGATGCCCAGCGCTGCCTGATCAGCCCCGCCTCATGCTCGTGCCACTTGGCCATGAACCGTTTGACTGCCTCGAGGACCCCACGTTACCACTCACGTGCCCGTCGTTTTTGCTCCAGTAGGCCACAGCGCGATCTCAACTCCAAACACCAAGGGGGCGTGTTCTGTGTCTTTGAACAAGCTAAGCTCTTCAAATAGGCACTTGTTCTACGTCTTTTACTGTCCGCCTGGTGCACGGCTCTCCTTGTCTGTCATCGTCCCGGACACCACCCGACTGGCTAGGCACCCTTCGTTTTGACGCGCCACGGCCCCCGCAAAGAAGCAGTGTTGTTTGCAGTGGTGGCTTCGATGCTCTGCATCGTGTCATCTTGAGGGCCTTCGCATACGAGAGGGTGGTGGGGTTGGTACATTGTCCGCGCTTGAAGCCAACAATCGCCTGAGGGCTTCGTGGTCAGACGTTCGGGGCGCGGTGTAGTATTCCGACGTGAGGGCTCGTTTCACACATCACCCGTACGGCAGAGTCTCAATTGCCCCGGCCTTCAGCATTCGAGCTTTCAGCCTACCGGTAAGCGGTGGGGTGTTCCTGTCATACAGTACAACTCCGGGCCCAACCGTCTGAGACATGCCCGCATGAACCCGATCCGTCGTTCGACTTCATTAAATCGACATCGAAAGGTCAGCCCCTTCATGGACAACGCCGCCTACGTATAAAACCTGAGTCGTCTGTCTATACCTTTGGCTTGCTGCTTCGATGGCAAGGGGCGGACCGACGGGCGTCTAGTCCGGTGTACGTAGCAGCAGCGGCGTATCTGTCTTATTTTCAGACACTTTGAGGTCTCCTGATTCGAATACATTCACGATTACTTTCACAATCTTAGCGAGTCGTTCCGCGGGTTTCGAGACATTTCCTGCGTCGTCGGCGTACTACATGTATGAACAGATGGCTAGCTGACATGCGTATGTTGTTCTTGCGGCCTTCGGTGCGACGTCATGGCAGTATTGCATTGTCAAATATATTTACTGTATTATTAGGTAATATGTGTTCTTCACATCAAACCGTTCTTCTACTCGCTCGTCAACATCCAGCATCAAACTCCGTGTTGCGTGCTGATTATTTATCCTAGAGAAATAAATGGTATGTGGTGACAAACTACGTCACAAAGAGAATACATCTTACCCAGTACGTGTTGTAGGATGGAGATTAGACAATGCCATGTCCTGTCGTCGTAACTGATACGACAACAACAGCATTATATCAGGAATTGCCGTCCATGCTCCCGAACAATTGCGTGTTGGCAGAGGCTTAACGCCCGAGCTGATGACGCCCAGCCTGGGGCTGATGCACTCGGAGTTCGAAGAAGATGTTTATTAATCAATGAGGCCAAAATTATGGTTGAGAGCAATAGACTTGCTGGAGTATATGTCGGTGTTACGAGGAGCAGTGACAAGAAGTGACAGCGTGTGGGCTGTCTCCTATGCCATATCATTTATAGCTACTGGGCAGTCGTCCTTTGTAGATATCGTCCTGTGCCGCAACGTCTAGACGTCTAGACTTAGACATCTAGAAACGCTGAGACTCGATAGGCTCACGTCGCAATTATTTTCGGCACCATAATATACATACAAGGTTCCCCTTCGGCATGTTGTTTACTTGGCATCCTGGGGGTGTCGCAAGTTGAAAAGGGTGTGCAAAGGCATGCTATATATTAGCCTACTGTGTGCGAGGTTCGCTTGTGTTGTACCGAAGCTGCTGCTGTACAGCTGCTGTACTGCGCGGGTGCTTTTGGAATTCCGAGGAGATGTAGGTTGAAATCGTCGAGCTCGTTATCTGAATGGCCACACATACGCTGACACGCACACACACAAACGTAGCTTTGTTAAAAGAAGAACTCGAAGTCCGGCTGTGGTTGTATCATGGCTGCCATAAAACGTCAACATGTTTGTTATTGTGTGATATGGGTAGATCTAGCAGGAATCACGTAGATTGACCGGCAGTGCAACATACTTACGATATGAACACGTAGATCTGCGTAAATCATGATTCGCAAATGCCCAAACGAAAGAGCACACTTTGGTGTTGGAAGCTTCAACTGCACAATTTATAGAGAGAGCTGCACAGAGGCCTGAAGCACGGTACCAACTACTGCTGCACGACGCCTGATGTGTGCCTCGTTCAAGTCGGTGTAGTCCTTGTTGCTTCGTGCATGCTGTGTGCTGTGTGCCCTCTTCATGCAGCGGGGAAAAACCAAACTATCGTACTTCTTGCCGAAGAAAAAACAGTCGCACGGGTTTTTCATGGTACCGACGAGGCAGTGACAAGTCGGAACACCTCCCCGTGGTTATTTGCTAGTTTGTTTTTACTTTGAACCACCAGAGTACGCGCCACGGGCCTCCGCCGGGGGGCAAACGTGAGTCGTGTGTGCACGCGGGTCCGTTGCGTGCAAAGCCTCTGAGAGCACGAGAAAAGACCCGCGGGCGGAAGAGAAAGAAATGCCGAAGCCCCCCCAAGATCCATCTTGTACATAGACATACATATATATGTGACGGAAAGGGTGTACGTATCTATCGTAGATCTCGAGACACGCTTAAACGAATGGATACATCAGCATGAAAGAGCCGCAGGTCTAGATCTTGTGTCACAAGCGGTCGCCCGTCCTTGACAGGGTTGACGGGCCCTCTAATCTAGCTGGATATTCCGCCGTAAACGGCCGGATTGAGTAAATATTTGACCTTGGTCCAAAACCTCACGGTGTCAGAATAATAGAAGCTCTCCTTGCGTACACGACGACGAAGAGAAGTACTCGGCTCACGTTGGCCGCAACAACGGCTGCACGGGACCGCAGCTCCGGGACTTCTTCAGGACAACCTCTCCGCGACGTACCCGACCTCTTCTACTAAACTAGGGCTTACATTTATGGGCTTTTAAAAAAACGCCGGTTTTTTTTAACTCCTTTTCTTGGCTCGTTTGGACTAAACAAAAAACAAATCGGCTCCAAAAACAAAACAAAAACGGGCCACTCAAAAACACGTTTGTTCGGGCAATTCGGCTTGGATTCTGAAATATCGGCCAGCTCACAAGGAAACTTGGCTGCTTCACACAGAAACGAGCATCGACAGGAAGACATCCTGCAGGCCGAGCTCATGGAGATAGCGACCTGACTCCCCTACTATCTCCATGATTTTCAGGGAACACGAACGTACTCCACCACTACTACAGACTTGCCACAACGACAGGAGGTGAGGGTGGCGTGGTTGGCACCAGGAAAGCATGACGTCAACTCCAACGCAAGGGCAACGGCATCGCCGTCGGCCCTAACGGACGACCTCGACCCGCAAACCTCGTTCCTGGTTACCTTTATGCTTTTCAAAAACGTGTTTCTACCTCCTAAACACCCGCCTACAGTCACACACACATCCTTCCCCTCCAGACGCCATCGGGCAGGAGAATTTGTTTTGGTGAAATTATATCGAGCAAGAACGGTAAGCGAACGCGGTGGGGAGTCCCGCGTTCACTTGTCACCATAACACGCGCGCCCACACACTTACCCACACGCCCATATGCCTACCTACTTAAACACCCTATTCCTGCAGACCCCATCGGGGATTGAGGTTTTCATCCGATACAAGCATACTGCACACGACCGGTAGAAGAACGCGGCGGGGGTTCGCGCGGGTCCTTAGCAAACGCAAAACACAGATACACACCCGCCCCAACACAAACAACCACTGGAGACCTAAACACACCAACCCGCACGCATCACGGCGGGAGGGGAGGGGGGTGGGGAGGGGGCACGGGGACATGACAGACAGGTCCACTGCTACGTTCCGATTGATATACTGTACGGTAGAGAAGAAGACAAAATATCACATATACAAAGTGTATACGTATGCGCATTCGCCAAGCTACATGACGCGTGACACACAGAGGACATTTGAATCGATGTCCAGCCCTTGCGGTCGTTTGAACCGATCGGCTCCACACGCCCATCGTAGCCCATTCAAATACGAAACGTACTGCAAGACAGCCGACCAAAATGACTCGTACGCACGCCTAGTCGACCTCTCTACCGCAAGGGTCGGGGCTTGCCCCCTCCGCCTTGGCCGCTTCAAACAACCCCTCTTTATTGCGGGGTTGGTGTACCTGCAGCCTTCCCTGAGACGCGTGCTACGATAGAGGCTGCACTTTTTAATTTCTGAATAACGGGGCTCCTCAACCCAAACTCGTCCGAATGTCTTCCTTGATTAGCGATAAGATTTGTTTTAATGCCTAGTCCATGGGTTTGTTCATCGGACTGCTCTCCCAGTTTACTCCAAAACAGTTTCCGGGTGTGATATAGAGCTCCTAAAGTGAAGAGTCTCAGTAAAAAAAGAATTGAACAACACCTCTATCGTAGCATGGGTCCTAATTGGCAGCGACGTGCTCCCGGCCCCGAGTAGCAAGCACATGGCCCGTCGCCTCCCTCGGTATACTGGGCTACATTTACGCCACGGGATTTTGTGCAGGCGCACGCAGCAGGGGCGAAGGGGGCGGTATGTCTGTTCTGAGGCCTATAATTTTGCTGTTACTTTGTGTTCCGAGTCATATGCAGTATACCGTTTTGTTGAGTGATGATTTCCGTGACGCTGTTCCGTACATTTGATTGTTGTTGGCTTTAACGCCGTCGCCAGGCGCGGTCGTCGTAGTTCGGCCACTTCCAGGGATGGCATTGCTGCCATGACCGTCCGTCGCTAGCGGGCCTCGCCGGACCTGTGCCCTCCCACCATCCTTAGTTACCGACGTCCGGTTTCCGACCGCATCTAGTTGCACGAATGGATGTGTGTCCGATTGATTCGGACGGGGGAGGAAGGAAACGGGGGTGAGTGAGGGGTGTGAAAACCTCATCTCAATGGTGAGAGATTGGTGGGGGACGAATAACGGGGGGGTACCCCCCCCCGCGCGCCCCCGTAGCGCAGATGTAAACGTGTTATCTACACGAAACTCTTTGCGCAAACAGAGAGAAGAAACAAACAAACAAGTTATCCTGTCCAAGTTATCTGTATATGGCGGGGGCGGGGGCGCGAGCCCCCTAGCTTCTGTGTGGGTTGCGCGTATCCCGGCGAAAGGTAATTACATCCCACCAAATAACTTATTCGGAAAACAGGAAACTAGCCGGCTAGTACAATACCGACAGAAGGCATCATGGACTTGCTTTTTGGCATTACTGACCCGTGTCGATCTATTTCGTGTCAGTTTTCTTTCGGTGTCTCCTGTAAGTTTCGATTACTCGTGCGACGGACAACACGTCATGACGCACTGTTCGCACTCAGAGTGGTTGTTTCTTCTCAGTTATAGGCAAAGATAAAGACTCACACATTATATCCACGCATGTTTCCCGAGGAAAGAAGCGCGAGGCACACGGAATGAGGCGATTGATTTTTGTGGCACCGCGGTACAACCGTCGCTAACCCGGAAATTTCGTCCGAGGCAGGTCGTTTACCTATATCAGCGACCCGGGACCAACAGGCCAAAGGAGAAACATATACAATTCATCTGTGTATCTGTCGTTGTCTGTGACGAGGCGAAAGATAGATATCAATAGCAGGATAATGCTGGTTTGAGGTTCTGCACTCCGTATACTTCAAAAACAAATAATAGTGTAACACAACGCCATTATTGGCTCTGGCCATTGGCGCTAGACGAGACAATCGAGGGTCTCGACCATATGCAGTAGAACGTCGATTCCGCACGTGAGTGACCGCGCACCCCACCATTGAGTGGCGCGGCGGCGGCGCCCCCCCGTTGTGACTGACTAACATACGGGCTCCTGTGCTGCTCGCTGGGGACGCGTTAGGCCGTCGCAAGCCAGCAAGCATACATAGACGTACCAATACTTGCATCAAATATCAGATCGCATAATGTGTACCAGGTATATATCATACCTTTTTGCATCAGGGACTAAATACGTTGTACATTACCGAGTAGGTTCTGTCAATTGAACGTTCATTTCAGCGCCAGGGGCGGTGCGTACTATATAATATGTATCGAGTAACGCAACACCATTGTTGGTGGTGGGTTCTGGCGCTAATCAAGACAAGAGGGGCGACTGCACCGTACGTAGCAGAAGGGGGATTCCACCCTTGAGCGACCGCGCACACCACTATTATGTGATGGCGGTCCCCCCCCGTCGTGACTTTAAACGGGCAACTATGCTACAAGGTGGCGGCATGGTGGGCCGTTGTGAGCGAACAAATATTCATAGACCTACCAATGTCTGCATCGAGGACCAGACGGCATCGCATGCCTGAATTTTATCTCCTTGAATCAGGGATTATGTACGTGGTATAACGCAGAGTAGTTTCTGTCGATTGGCTGTAAATGTCTGCGCCGGAGGCCGTGCATACTATATATTGTATTTATACTATTTAAGAGTAGTGTCTAGTAATGTAACACCATTAATGGCGTTGGCCTTTGGTGCTAACCAAGACAAGAAAGAGGGCGACTCCATCCTCTGCAGCAGAAGGTCGACTCCACCCTCTGCAGCAGAAGGGCGACTCCGCTCTTGAGCGACCGCATCCACCACGATAATGTGGCCTCGCTCGCCCCCCCAATGTGACTCCACAAGAGGCGGCTGTGTTGCTCGCTGGTGGCAGAGTAGGCCGTTGCTAGCGAACAAGTATACGTAGACCTGCCCATATCTGCATCGAAGAGCAGACAGCATAGCACGTATGTATCATACCTACTTGCATCAGGGACTATATACGTGGTGTAATGCAGAGTTGGTTTTGTCGATTGGCTGTACATGTCTGCGCCAGAAGCCCGGCGTACCATATAAGACGTGTAGTGAGTCGTGCAATAAGTAATAAGGTAATGCCATCAAAGGCGGTGGCCTCGGCTGCCAACCAAGACAAGAGGACGACTCCACCTTATGCAGCAGAAGGGCGACTCCACCCTTGAGCGAAAGCGTCAACAATGATTAAGTTGCGGCGGTCGCACCCCAATGTGACTCCACAAGGGGCAGCTGCGTTGCTCGCTGGCGGCATGGTGGGCCGTTGCGATCGAACAAATAGAAATAGAGCTAACGATATCTGCGTCGAAGAGCAGACGGCATGATTGTATGTACCATACCCACTTGCATCAGGAACTATATAGCTGGTTTAATGCAGAGTAGGTTCTGTCCATTGGAGGTATATGTCTGCGCCAGAGGTCGGGCGTACTATAATATATATAACTAGTAGTGTTACAAGGTAGCGACAGTAACAGCGGTGGCCTCTGGTGCTAACCACGACAAGAGAGCGACTCCACTCTATGCAGCAGAAGGGCGTCTCCACCCTATGCAGCAGAAGGGCGACTCCACCCTATGAAGCAGAAGGGCGACTTCACCCTTAAGCGTCTGAGTGCACCACTTAAATGGCGGCGACCGCACACCAATGTGACTCCACAAGGGGGAGCTGTGTTGCTCGCTGGAGGCATGGTAGGCCGTTTCAAGCGAACAAGTATACATAGACCTACCAATATCTGCATCAAAGAGCAGACGGCCTCATATGTATGTAACATACCTACTTGCATCAGGGACTCTATACGTCGTATAATGCAGAGTTGGCTCGGTCGATTGACTGTACATTTCTGCGCCAGAGGCAGGGCGTAGTACAAAAGCTTTTATCATTTGTAGTGTAATAATGTTTCGCCGTCAATAGCGGTGGCCTGTGGCGCTAACCAACAATAGGCCTATGCAGCAGAAAAGTCGAATCCACCTATCATATGAGCGCACCATCCACGATGTCTTGGCGGCTGCTGGCCCCCAATGTATGGAGTAGTGCTCGCTGGCGGCACGGTGGGCCGTCGCGAGCCAGCAAACAAACGTATATAGGCGTACCAATATCTGTATCGAAGATCAGATTGGTATGTATGATACCTATGTACACGATAGATGGTACAAGTAGAATGTAGAACCGGTTTATCGGATTAGTACGAGATGAGTGACACCACCCTCACACGCCGACCGACACTTTCCGGCAACGTACTTTCACTGGCGGTATGATACGGTCATAGCGTACCAGCAAATATGAAATAGCGAGCACCTACGTACATCCTGCATGTTAAGGACAATACACCCGAACGAGTGTTGTCGGCAGAGCATTTAACGGCAGTAGGTTATTGTTGCATGAGAGTGTGACTCCACCCCCACACGTCCACCGCCCCTCTGCGGCGGCAAGCTTCGCTGGCGGCCAGGTACAGCCATCACAAGCCAGACGATTTAAGGATGCAGATTGGCATAGTTCATACAAATACCGATAGTCTGCCTTATAAAGGACAATACTTTCGCTGGCGGCCTGATACGGTCATGGCACGCCAGAAAATATTTAACCACCTACATACCTATAATTCATCATAAAGAGACAATCCTTTCGCTGGCGGCCTGCTGTTCATGGCGCGCGAGATAATATTAGGTACAGGTAGGGAGATCAGACGGCACCATATGTATGGATCATATAAGTCTTTGACCTGCCCGGGTAGGACTTTACTATACCCCTTGGAATTATCGGAGTCACTAAGGTTATTTAATGGAACC
>JAYJME010003288.1:0-12311 GCA_036873775.1 Costaria costata | reverse complement strand
TTTGGACGAGGGGTGCACTCTCTGGGGGGGGGGGCATACCAGTGAATAAACCGTCTGGCCCCGAAGAATCTGCGAAAACGTATGCAGGGTGTTGTCCTTTACACGAAGCGATTTTTCTTTCGTAGGGGCAGCGCTAGAAATCTCTCGCACTCATTCCTGTGCTACCAATCCTCAATACTCTTTTGGGAGTACTCTGGCGGATAGCATGTTGTGTACCATGTACGTCCTCTCCTGGTAAATCGGCTGTACGGGCAAAAAGTAAAACGCACAGCAAACTCCGCCCGGCCATTCACCGACGGCAACCAGCAGTTTTCACGATCTGGCCCAAAGCTTCGACAAGTTGCTGATAGAGTGCACACAAACCCCAAAACACAGGTTCATTCCGAGAAGTTTCCACACATCGGACAGATCCTCGATTTCCCCTTCATGATCTAGATCATGATCTAGATCTTTCAGGGCAGATGTGCTCCTGGTCTGTATGATCTAGCTCGTGTTAACGGGTGGAAGCCGTATAATCTGCACGATCTAGGGCAGGCTTGCCGGGTTGGTTCTGCACCATACATATCCTGCACAACATATCATAGCTACAGGTTAGGATCTAAATGATTGATCTAGATCACGATCTGTCCGACGCTGTGCACGTTTCCCAGGCGGTCCGGTTTAGGGCCAGGGTTAGATGCAGCACATTTCGACCATGTTGTCGAAGCTGGGCCAAGTCGTAACCATGTAAGTATGGCTGGCTCATCTATAATACAGGTGCAGCACTACTAGCTGTCGGCAAAAATGTCGACTCACAGGAAGGCCGTGATGATGGGATCCGACATGTTGATGTCGGTCGGCCAGGACCCTATCGACATGTAGCCGCTGCCGAAACACATCGTCCTCAGCGTCGGCCTGCGCTTCCCGCCTGCCGGTCGACATTTTTTTCATCACACACCGACAAATACCGCGAGGAAAGGCATACGGTATGTGCCACGGGGGAGCAAAGAGGAGCCCGGTTAGCGACTGCGGCGATGCTTTTAAAGTTTGCCTTCGACGGCAGATCGCGCAAAAACGCCACAGCGAAGCTTCTTGCGTCTTCGAGGTGTCAAACGGGGTGTAAGCGTTTAGATTGTCGTGGTATCGTGCAGACACGCAATGCGGCTACGAGTTCGAGTGCTTTTCTTTCTGCTTATACGACACCATGATCACGTAACAACAGTACATAATTTCATGTGTCCAGCCTGTGCATACACTCAGTTAGGCGAATGCATTATACTCAAGACTTATGAGATATCTCACTGCTGGTTATGTCTCCTGTATGCTCGGCCAAGCAGGAGACGTGGCCGTTACCTGGTGCTGTTATTCTACGAGTACGCACTTGCTCTAGGTCTACTATTGATAGGGCAATTTCAATACTCGTACTACCAGGTACTGCCGTACGAATATTCAGATGGAATAGACCGTGACACTGTGACTAGATACAAGATCATGCGAGGCGGCTATAACCAATCTAACGAACGGAAACCAACCATGGTCCAAATAAAACAGTTGAAGAAAATTCTTGTTTTCGTACAAAAAATAGAGCGAATAACGTAGTAATTTTGCGAAAGAGGGATGCGATATAAGACGCTGCTGCTGCCGTGCAACTAATAATAATTTAAAAACAGCCCGCACTTAGGGCCTGTCTTAAGAGGAACTTTGAAATTTGGGATTGAATAAGAATTTTCGAAATTGAAATGAGATTCGTGAAAAATACGGCTTTGGGCCCCCTATCGAGGAATGATGTACGAGCACGAGTAGTGTGCTTTAAAATTCGAATAACGCACAAGGTCTATAAACTCCCGCTGACAACCAACGAGGCAAGCTAAGGCACGCGTCCTCCCCGGAGCGCCATGGCTACGTAGCGACAACATAGTTATTTTTCCGGCACTGGCTTGGAGGCTATCGCTCTTGGGATATATTGGGTGTGTGGTGTAGCCCTAAAGACCCACGCGGGCAGCAGCGACAGGGAAACAGCGATCGAGCATCTGAGCGAAGTCGTAAACTGGTTGGTGCTCGTGTGGTTTTTGAGGCAACAGGGGATGAAAATCTGGGTTTACGGCGGCCTTGTATTTTGATGAGGCATCCGCGGGCGGTCTGCTCTGTGCTAGAGGCCGTTGGACCTCGCGCTGCGGCTGCTCCGGTGGCCCTGCCTCTCCAGTTTGATGGATCCCGCCTCGGAAGCAGTCGACGACACGACACAAGTTTGCGTGGATAGCTTCGGTTTCATGGAACCTGCCACGTCGAGTTGGACAACTCCCCAAATTGAAATTATAGATTGAACAAAGAAGTGGCAAAAGAAGTCCAAAAATCCTTCCTTGCTGAATTTTATTTTGTTCGAATTTGCCTTGGAAATGCCTGCTTGGTGACTCACTTTTCGACCAATCACACTGAGTCACATGCAATTTTTTTTTTTTTTTTTCATTTTGTTCAATTCCAAATTTCGAAGTTCCTCTACAAGACAAGCCCTTAAAAAATACCACGGTATCATACATATGGTCTTACGAAATGAGGCAAAATTGAGGTTCGATTCTGCAAGAAAACATTAATTCCAACAATACAGGAAGGGGTGAGGTAAGAAACAGCATCGATCGACGTCCACGCGAGGCAAGAAAATCTCGCGGAGCGTGGCAAAAATACTTGACAATGACAAAAACGGGCTTTGAGAGCCCAGGAAAATAAGACACTGACCTGTGAAATTGCAGCGGTTCATGAGGGCCCAAAAATCAAGAAACTTCGTTTAAGAAACAGAGCTGGTGTATAAATGAGGCATCGAGCCTCGACATCAACTTGAAGAAGCCAAAAGCCTCTTGTGTTCGGAAGAGACCGGCAACAGGTTCAAGCCCCCCCCATCTGCTTTGCCTCTTGTCTAGACTACTGCTGTACCGGTATTGTAATTGTCGCGTATGCAAAATGTGGTGCTCACGTGCGCACGAGTAGCACCTGCTGTGTATGATAGCAGCCCGACTGTTCCAACCATGATACGAGCACAGCAGTAATAGTATTACCGGTAATATTATAAAAGAAAAAAAACGTCAGCTGTGAGATCGAGGATTTCGTCGAATCTCAACTTTGCAAGCTGCGTGGTATACTTCGATCGTGCGTACTACGTGTTTTGTGTAATCTATTGGGGAAAGACCTCATGAAAAATGATACTCGTATAGGTTCGGGTGGAGGGGGGGGGGGGTTGTTGGGGCGTGGAGGGGAAGGGGGGTTTGAAAGTGGCGGTGCTGTAGCATGAGGTACAGAGCAGGACGCCTGCCACGTTGAAACTGGAAATTATTGCCAGGTATTGATCACTCATATTCTATCATACGAGTAGTCATTCGCAGAAAAGCACTGCTGTGTTTTCAGAAATAATATCTACCTGGTACCTCTGGTGTGGTGGTACCTCGCTCGGTGGTCAGCATGATGAGACTTACACGTAGTGACACAACTACCATTTTATCCTACGGGATTCTTACGTGCTATTGTTGCAGGCACGATATACTCCCTGTTAACTCCCTGTATGTGTCGTAACCCCGCAGGCCTCCAGCCCAGAGTTGGTCCTCGGGTTAGTGCTGCTCAAGCAATGTAGTCTGCGGCTGATGCAGATCGTTGATGGGGTTCATATCACACGTAAATTGTCCTGCTTCTTGAAAATAACGTAAACCCACACACACCTGAAAGATGAAAATACGACGATCCAGGCGTTCGTTCAGTTTCTCGAAGGGCACAGACGCACGAGCAGCACACTTGATACTACAGCTCCCGTCTTGTCACCTAAAGCACTACTGGGCAGGACTTCAGTCTCAAAGGTATGGACCAAGAACCTGATGCCCCAATCGCGACACGAAGGTGTAAGGAGGAGCTCAAGTAATAATCAGACGCGCTACTCTCGTACGTCTAATCGCAATCGTTGAAGTCGGGTCTCTTGATCCCTTGTTGATGGCCTGGACCTATATTCCACGTGCGTCATTCGAGTTTGGTGTATGAAAAAGGGGGGTTACATAGATTCTTGGAGTTGGTACTAGTATGCGTATATACATGTAAATACTGCTGTTTTTTTACATCATTTCGATATTTATCTTGTGGATACGCGGAATTTGCGTTGTCAGTGCTCTATGACTTTGCGAAGTTTCTAGGAAAAGAAATGTGCGTAGTACAATGGTGATCTTCTTTATTTTTCATTTAGATGTTACTGGTATGCGTATAGACATGTTAATACTGTTTTTGTGGTGACTACATAAATTCGATATTCTTCTTGTGGATACGCGGGATTACCATTGTCAGTGCTTTATGCCTTTGCGAAGTTCCTAGATAAATATTGATGCGTAGTATAATGTTGATCTTCTTCTTTATTTCTCATTACTGAATTCCTGGATAGATTAGGGTTAAGGTGAAATTCCTACATAAGACGATACGGCTATGCGTATTGAAATGTGGGTCCTCATTCTTTACTTTTATCGCCAGTGTGTTCTTTCGAAAACCCGTATTATGAGTGGTCGTCAGTGCATGCTTTGGACGGCCAGACGACAGAAGGACATTTGGGGTCGAAAAAACGACTTGCTCGCGGGCCCCCTTCAAGTCAGCAAAGCCGGAAACAACAGGTAGGTGCCTTTTGCCGATAAGGGCGAAACAAACCCGTGCCGAGTTTTTCTGCATCGCCTACACGAAACACCTTGGGCTCCTGCACTACAGCAGTACGAGATGAAAACATTTGTGTTTGCCCTAACAGCTGGTTGGGTCCAACACGTTGCACGACACTCGTGCGGATTTTTCGCTCTCACACTATTACTCTATTACAGCGGAACACATACTCGGAACCTAATACTGCTGCAGGATGTGATAAACGGTCTTCTGTTTTTTTTTTGTCCGTCCCGGGTTCTCACCATTAACATGATACTTATACTGTACTGCACTGCTGTATGACCCTCGTAATAAGAACCAAAAAATGTGTAGTAGTTGTGTAAACATAGCTAGCTGCATACTTGCGTACCAGGTATGTTTTTTCGGGTGTATCGTGTGGGTTCTGGTTAGATAGTCCATACTTCACAAAGCCACTCTTTCTTGGCTAGAGTGGTAATAAGAGCAGTTGTCACCATACCTTGGGTCTCAGAGCAGTCAAACTAACAACAACAACAACGACCTCAACACATATTATATGACATGATGCGTACGAAGTGTTAGTGGTGGATGTCCTCGTTGTTTGCTACACAGCAGTCGAACACACATTGGAACTCGCGACTTGAAGTAAGTTGTCATAATACAGCGCTAACCGTGCCCACATGCTGGGGCGTAAACGACGCATTGTTTCAAGTATACAAATAATGCTGAACACCTGGTATATCATATGTTGTGTATAGTATGTGCATCGATACCTTTGACCAGCACGAACCCGAGCAGTACCAGGCCTGTGGGTTGGATCTCTGCTGACGTACTGCAGCACTTTCAGGGAGTATGCCGTAAACCTACAGCCGCGACCATTGCTCGTTATTACATAAGTAGGTAGGTAGGTCGCTGTAGCGAGTTATTGCAAACAAAACCCGTAATATGCAGTACAGCACGCGACAGATGTTAAGACTCTCTTATTTTTGGCCAGACTGGGATTCTTATGTCAGACTGGGTGTGCCCCGCACTAATTTCAGTACTAACAGGTCAAATTCTTATTTTTTCCTCGAAATTTCAGCCTCAAATTCTTAAGGATCTGTCGCGTACTGTACTTTTACTGCATCGATCAGCACTGCTGGGTTATGATAGCCGGCTACAGGGGATGGCACATATAGTAGTACTACGATCGTACTGGAATCCACTTTGTTTTATCTTTTATCCTTTGGGCTATTGCAGTCGAGGTCCCTCTATAGTGCGGGTTATATAGTGCGGGTGCCCGGTATAGTGCGGGTGAAATCGCTTGGCACAACTTAGACCACTCAATAGTGCGGGTGCCGCACTATTCGGGGCACCCCTCTATAGTGCGGGTTTGGTACCTCTCAAGGCCCTCAATAGTGCGGGATTGACGTCACTCCACGTCACCACCCGCCTATTGATGCGGTCAATCCCACACATTTCTCGCCACACACACATACCCCGACCAGCAGCAGTACCACAGGATGCCGTGTGCAGCAGGCGAACTCTGCCAACTTAGCAACCTCACACCAAAAGCCCCCGACGGCCACCAATGCCGAGGCGGATGTGGCGGCAGACTGCACGGTATATGCGGCGAGGTGGAGGAGGAAGGCGAGAATGAAATGAAAGCAAGGCTGATGTTAGGGAGAGTTTTTTTGACGCGTAGAACAATGAGCTGTCCCTCAGGCAGTTACTGCTGTAGTTTGCTGGTATCGGATCGACCTGGGATGTGTCTGATTTTGCATGTGTCTTGAATGAGTCAATTGGTTGCGAGTTTTGCTTTGCTGTGTGTTTGTTCTTCCTGCTTTCAAGCCGCCCAACCTCAAAAACGTAGCAGGCGGTGACGTTGTGTAGCGTGGAATTTTCTTGGAAAATCTGAGATAAAGCGTGCGGGAAGTAGGAGTTTTGGGGTCCTTATTTATTTTCTCTTTTTCTTGGAATGTCCTCCCCCTCTATTTTTCTCCGTGGGTATCTGGGTCGTGCTGAAAGGTGTTCCTTTTGTTTCGTGGACGGACGGACGTGTTTCGTATTTGGCAAGTTCAGGTTTCATTGTATAGCCTTGTGATTTTTTTTGTAATGTACAACAAGCGGAACGTCAATGCAGAATGGAACAAGGAACAACAACAGGGCTGTGTAAAGAATTGCGTAGACATGACATGGACCTAAAACCCTGTCATTTCTGTACATAGTACTCGTTTAGGATGTGGTTCTACCGCTGTACAGTGTACAGTATTTGCAACGTGCAGTTCTCTTCTCACTCGCGAACGGACGCAGTTATCTACCCGTTGAGATACTGCTGTACTACTCTTCTTCCACCCCTCGTATGGTACATGCACTACGGTGCCACGCGCATACAGTAACCCTCGTTGTAGGCTACGTCCTATGCTGAAACCCAGTGATATCGCGAATAGTGCGCCTACCCGCACTATTCAGGGTTCTGAAAACCTGAATAGTGTGCCTACCCGCACTATTCAGGCCCGAATCTATATAGTGCGGGTGCCCGCTATAGTGCGGGTATTTTCGCCTGTCACATACCCGCACTATAGAGGGACCTCGACTGTACCTAGTAGGACTACTATATACCTGGTATACTACTAGGTCATAGCCCATAGGTTTTACCTGCGAGTTGCAGAGACACGAAACAAAACTAGATGCGATCAAGAACGCTAAATATTATTGAAACCGGGATTTGGTCAATATCAGCCCCTCACAAGGTCTTTACGGGCACTCTTTCACAAGCACCGTGCTCCCCACTGAAGCCTCTAAATGGCATGGTACGGGCAGGGGAACTCAATCAAGTGATGGTAGGTCTGTCGTGTAGCTGGCTGGTACTTGGCACTCCTGGAGTTGATAAATCCGGTTCACCGCAGTTAGATGCGTCGCTTGAGGCAATTGCGCCGCCTGCAGTTAGATGCGAACTCCCTAAAAACGGAGTTTGGGGCCACCTCTGTCGAACTGCTCAGAGCTCAGGTCAGCAGAGTGCAGAGGCAAAGGTCGGTTGGGGACACCACGATCTCGCTCGGCACCATGTCTACGCAGGAGGACGGCTCAGCTAGCGCAGCGCCACCACCAGGAGTGATCGATGCCACACAAGTCAACCGTGTTTTCGGTGGTGAATAACAACGTGTTCGGCGCGCAGCAGACAACATCGACCTGTTCGAGCCGACGGCCATGTTGCGCCACAATCAATCGTGGAATTCAGCGCAGAACCAGGAAGGATGCTCCAGGTCCGTTCGCGTATGTTGCCACCTAAGATAGAGGGTGATTGATGGAGGGAGAGTCTGTTGACGGTTTGTCAGCATAAGCAATCCACCTTGTTGATATTGCATATTTTTGCTTATTATGTAGTTTGAAGAATCTATTGGATCTAATGGATTACTTGCTGCATCAGTATCATCTAGATACGTAGATCGCAGCCGAAGTATAATACAGAGCCGGTGTTGTTGCGTGTTTCCAGAATACGAGCGGTCAATTGTCAATTGATGGGATCCATTGGGTGGTTTATTTCTAATTCATGGAAATGTAGCATACAACCGTTTTCTCCATGGTATATGATTGGCTGGAGGGAAGTATACGACAGGAATCGTGAGGGTAAAACGGATGAGGACTCTCGGTGCACGGAAACTGGAGGAGACGGATGGAAAGAGAGGTGGTTACTCTACTCTCTGCCTTCCTGTTCTCCCCTCATCAGCACGGTAACGTAATTTTTCTACATCTTGTGTTCTTCTTCTCCACACCGCGAGATCCTCATCTGCATGTATGTCCTCCTGTGCGGGCCCACGTCCTGCACGAAGCGACCAATTACGCTAGCGTAACACGAGAATCAATTGCGCTAGCGGAATTGTTCGATACGACAACTTCGTGGAGCGGGACATAGGACAGTTACACCCTTCTGTTAGTTTGGGATTTTCAGCATGACAACTTCGTATCAGTTTCGTGCCGGTTCGGGCTATTGGTCTATTGTAGGATACCTATATATTACCTAGTACTTGGCTGGCATTCTTGATTGATGGTAGACTATGAGCTCTTATGCGAGAGAGCTCACTTCTCGACTTGCCTCTAGCCTGTGGTTGGGAGACTAATACAATGACTTGAAACCTGTCCCGCTTGGAGCTGACGAACACTCTAAAGAAAACCGATTCGGTCTAGCCTCATGGGGGATCTATGGGTCTGAGTATTGGAACAGGGCCATGCTCTCGAAGAAGCTGAACGAACGAAAGCGCAGGCGATCGGAAGCAGTGCGGCAAATCTCAGAGCAGGGAGCCAGGTGGAAGGGACCGTGCTTTTGGAGCCAGCTGTTGTGGAGATCAGCTGAGACGAGCAGCAAGGCGCAAGGAGGAGTCCGGCGGGGAGAATGAGACAGCCACCGCTGGTATGGCAGGGAGAGATGCTGTACCGCCATCTTCGGGGATCTTCGATGGTGGAAGAGGGAGCAGGGAGGGCAGCTTCATAGGCGAGTTGTCTTCTGACTTACATGGCTGATGGTTTGCGGGGGTCGGTGTTTTTCGGACGGTCAAACTTGCTCTACAGACACGTAACTTCATAGACTACTAGTAAGAAGAGCTATATATAATAACCACCAAGTTGGTCCGTGACACATCATTTTGTCTTTTCGAGCTGCACGCTGGAGGCATCATGCACGGTTGGTTGTGAACTCATACTGGTATATATGCACGTGGCGAGGAGAGGCCCCGTGGTGGACAAGGAGCCGTGTATACGGAGATGGAGGATCCCAGAGATGATGTTGTGGTGACGACATCGTTTTTAGGGAGCAGCTATTGCTGTACAGCAGTAGTAGCTAAAGCCCTGCGGTGTAACATAACCGTAGGCAGGGAGTAGCAGCAGCTTATGTCCATGGTGGAAGCATAACCTAGGACACTCCCACCGTATACAGCGGCCAGGGGGGTTTACAGCAGCAGCTAAAATCCCTGTGGCAGAAGTACAGCCGTAGGCACCCCCGCCGTGAGTTGCCAGCGGGGGTCTTCAAGTCGTACGACATTTAGTTGCCGTACGCACTCCACTGCAATGGTCGTGGAGGTAGCAGATGCGGGGTTATCGCTCAGCGAGGGTACGTGTCGGTATACGAGTTCCGCGAGAAGTCACACGGCCGCCGGCCGTGTGCACCCTACCGGGGGGTGTTAGGTGGGGCAAAGTCGCGCGCATAATGGCCGCGTGCATTCTGCTGCTGTAAATATTAGCAATGGCAGGAAACAGGCGTTAATTAATCGGAGGCTGTCTGCAACAATACGTAATAATGATGGGGTTTCGTCCGGGCAAATATGTCGAGCAGCATGGCCGCACGTACTCCATGAGAAGCAGCAGCAACAGCAGCAGCAGAAGGAGTCATGGAGCAAGCAGACCTGAATGTAACGTCAGCCAGGAGCTTGATGCAAGGCTCGGCAACTTCGCGGGGCGGGGAGGGCAGATGTGGTCATCGTTGGTGGGATCACGTAGGAATTAATGATGATTTTTTTTAACGCAGGATCTACTTGTCGATCGTGGTCATCGTTGGTAGGATCACGTAGGAATGAATGATGCACGTAGGAATGAATGATGAATTTGTTTTTACGCAGGATCTACCTTTCGATCGAAATTGTTTTTGGTCGAATGCGACGTTTATTTATTTGCGGCGAGAGTGGAGACCCGTAGATAGTAGATGACGTATCATCTGAGATTCGTTTTGGATGGTATACGTAACCTTTTTTGCCTGAAAGCTTTGAAATGTGTTTTCATCATCAAATCAAACAGTCTTTGTAAATTCGAAAACCTTGTAGGTGTTTTTCTGGTGTAGACAGAACCAGACGGGGCCTGATAGAAAATGAAATGCGATTTATCAGTGGTTTGGAGAAATAAGGGTGCGTAGGTGCACCATTGAGAGGTGTACGGTATTGGCGATAGCTACTGATGTTATTGAATTTTGTGGGTATGTTTTAGTTTTGACAGCTTTCTACTGGTTGCAAAATAAAGGAGGGTGATAATTTTCATGGCTGATTGGTTGTTTTACCAACAGTATCATTTTGCGAATATTTGTTCGCAAGGGAGAAAAGTGGAACATAAAATAATTATGTGAATGATCGAATAGTTTTCTCGTTTTCGTAGCCGGGAGGGCTGAGGCTGGTCGTGTTGACAGTGGCAGCATTTTATTGTTTCTCTATTCGATTATTTGGAGCTACCGGGGTAGCGACTATTATTTCGGACATCTTGTAAAGTTGGATAAATTATATGTTTACAGAAAATAACGTATGCTATCTCGCTTTACCGTTACGATATGATAATCTATGACGGTAGTAGAGGGCAAAAATAGACTTCTGTCTGGGGGAACAGGGTTCCTCGCGATCTCTGGCATCGTATATTTTCGCCTTATTTTTATCATTTTGGCGCGGCTGTTGTAATCTCGTCTACAATTGCAATAGTTGTAAGTGGAAGTATGGACGAGGGTTTCGCTCACGAGGATGAGTTTCCTCATGCCAATTTTGTTGTTTTACGTGATGGAATTGAGTTTATTGTTGATTCGTCACTGCCTTGCGAAGAATCCGGGAGGGTGTTAATTTGGGATTTTCAGCATGACAGTTTCGTATCAGTTTCGTGCCGGTTCGGGCTATTGACCTACTATGGGATACCTAGTACTTGGCTGGCATTCTTGATTGATGGTAGACTATGAGCTCTTCTGCGAGAGAGCTCACTTCTCGACTTGCCCCTGTGGTTGGGAGACTAATACAATGGCTTGAAACCTACCCAGCTTGGAGCTAACGCACACTCTAGAGAAAGCCGATTCGGTCTAGCCTCATGGGGGATCTACGGATCTGAGTATTGGAACAGGGCCATGCTCTCGAAGAAGCTGAAATAACGAAAGCGCAAGCGATCGGAAGCAGTGTGGCAAATCTCACAACAGGGAGCTTGGTGGGAGGGACCGTGCTTTTGGAGTCAGCCTGTTTGAAGATCAGCTGTGACGAGCAGCAAGGCGCAAGGAGGAGTCCGGTGGGGAGAAGGAGACAGTCACCACTGGTATGGCAGGGAGAGATACTGTGCCGCCATCGTCGGAATTCTTCGATGGTGGAAGATGGACCAGAGGGGGCAGCTTGATAGGCGAGTTGTCGTCTGACTTACATGGCTGATGGTCTGCTGGGGTCGTTTTTTTCGGGTGGTCAAACTTGCTCTACAGACACGTGACTTCGTAGACTCGTAAGAAGAGCTGTATACAATAACCACCAAGTCGGGTCGTGACACTTCATTTTGTCTTTTCGAGCTGCACGCTGGAGGCATCAAACATGGTTGGTTATGATAGATAGTGCACCCACACTGGTATATATGCACGTGGCGAGGAGAGGCCCCGTGGTGGACAAGGAGCCGTGTATACGGAGATAGATAATCACAGGAATGATGTTGTGGTGACGACGCCGTTTGTCGGGATCAGCTATTGCTGGACAGCAGTATTAGCTAAAGCCCTGCGGTGTAAGATAGCCGTAGGCAGGGAGTAGCAGCAGTTTATGTCCATGGTGGAAGCATAACGTAGGACACCCCCACCGTATACAGCGGCCAGGGGGTTTTACAGCAGCAGCTAAAAACCCTATAGTATTTAATAGAAGTTCAGTCGTAGGCACCCCCGCCGTGAGTTGCCAGCGGAGGACTTCGAGCCGTACGACATTTATTTGCCGTACGCACTCCACTGCAGTGGTTGTGGAGGC
>JAYJME010003287.1:0-12314 GCA_036873775.1 Costaria costata | reverse complement strand
CGCGCGAGGGAACGAACGAACGAACGAACGCACGCACGCACGAACGAACGAGGGTGTAGATGTAGTGCCCCATTGCTGTAGTCTCAAAAAAGACAGCCAGTACCGTTGGCATATATAGTGGCGCGACGCGGCTTTGGGCATGCATCGTACCGCTGATAACATGGCTGTGCTTGCTGGGACTTGCCTGGGCGTACGTACCCTTAGACTGCTGCAACATATATTCTGCACTAACTTGAAGTAGTTTGGCCCCAATAACGTTTGTGTATGACCATTCTGAAAGGGTCGAGAGGTTCCCTCAAGGCGTAGGTTTCTCTCGATCACGTTGCCGCGGGACACCTGTACTCAGATCGCGAACGGCACTACGCAGCAAGCGAGTACCCACTAAAACTCGGCCCCCCTTCGTAGCGTGAAGGTGCACGCTGCCTCAAAAATCAACCATGTCGGATCCCACCTGCTGCGTGTGCGGTGTTGGTTGACCGCGACCGGTCACCGCGGCGGAGAGTCATGCTACGATAGGGGGGTACCAACTCTATTTTACTGAGATTCCTGAGTTCCATGAAGACCTCCGTACCTCATGCAAAACCCGATTTTGATATGCAGGTGGCCCCTTTTAAGGGACCCTACGTAGTGCGTTCGAGAATGGAGGTCCCTTATACCCCGACGTCCCTTGCCAAAGTTGGCACTGGTCCCTTATACGTCAACAGTGGGCAAAAGCCGTGCGCATAAATTTGAGGTCCCTTATTAATACCGTTTTCCCTTAAAAAGGGTCCCTTGACCGATGGGCTAGAATTGAACGAACAATATTGCAAAACTATTGGACGGTTCCTCGCGTGAGCCCATTTTGTTGTAACAAAGCTAGCGCACATTCGCGCAGAATATAGACAATTTTCAAAGGTGCGGACCTATTTTGTCCCATGCCAGCGCAAGGCCGTTGAAAACGCCGATACCGGTAGTCATTATCATATCATATGATAGAACGTTCTAGAACTCCAGACACTAATATCGCTGTAGAAACGTATATCACTGCCCAGTACCAAAACGATGTTGAAAGACAATCGACACCCTTCTCCATCGGTTGGCTGCGTACCCGTGCCCCTGGATCGCGGATGGCGTCATAACGTGATGCTGGCATCACAATGCGGTGCTGGTGATATATCATACCGGGGTGCTGTTGTCATATCATGATGCTGGTGTCATATTGTCATGCTGCTTTCACAACGTCCTGCTAGTATCACAACGCGATGCTGGTGTCATCACGCGATGTTGGTATCGTTACGAGCGTGATGTTGGCCTCATACTGGTAACGTGATGCCGGTACCGTATCACACTCGTAACGTGATGCCGGTACTATATACCTGGTATATCATAACGTGATGCTGGCAGGGACGAGACGGAGGGGATAATGGGAGGACTCTTGGACCGCATCGAGCAGAAGAGAGCCATCCTCGTCGCAGCGAAGGAGGGGGCAGAGCGCGCAAGAAAGGACGTGCGCAAGGTACGGTACGCACAATGAAGCCTCCTCGTGTGGGCAAGGAGGGAGGGGGGAGTCGGTGTAGGACAGGCGAGGCAGCGGTCGTTTTTTACGGGGTATTATACCATAATTATCAGAACCTACGATGGACCTAAAAAGCCACATATGCACCTTATTTTAACAAACCATATTATAACATCAATACCTTGGTACCGTTTTGTCCTGTGATAGACAACCCACGGACTGTGTAGAGGGCACAATACTTCTCGTCCTAAATACAAATACTGTACGTACCGTGATGCTGCTGCTCGACATGAAGTCACCCGAGCCCGAAGGTCGTCCGGCCGTCCCCACGTGTTGCACGACGTTTTCCTACGGTGACTATAATAGTTAGGTATACGTGTGTTCAGTTAAGCTGCCGCTGGGGGGGGCGGAGTAGACGTCGAAGTGTTCCCCGGAAGCGTCAGTCCTATCCGCACGATCCTGATGCACGCCATCCTCATTAACGCGTACTGCTCAATCGCTGAGCTGGTGGTCTCTACTATTCGACGGTTTGAAGCCGGCGACTGCACGTTTCACTGCTAGCAGAGAGAGCGCGAAGAAGCTACACGAAACATCCGGGCGGTAGATGTCTTCTACTGATGCGTTATGAGGCTCCTAAAGGCCAATTTTTGCTGACTGGTGCATTCTAGTTGGTAGATGTCTTCTCCTGATGCGCTGTGAGACTCCCAAGTGCCAACGTTTGCTGTGTGATGCACACTAGTTGGTAGATGTCTCCTACTGACGAGTTATATGAGACTCCTGCTAATACCAGTAAGTGCCAACTTTTGCTGTCTGGGTGACGATGCTTTCTGCACATTCTACAATAGTTGGACGCGAGGCTGACGGAGGAAAGGGCGGAGCTGGTGGCAAGTAACGGCCTTCTCGACCAGAACGAGAGGCTGCGAGCGGCTATCGTGGCCGAAGAAAGAGAAAAGTTTCAATCTGAAAAGGTGGGCACCGTTGTTATGAAAGAAATAAACATGACACCAGCCGTCGACGACGTACAGTCAACTATCTGAGGGCTCGTTTCCTTCGTGCTTTGCCGGCACAAGGGCGGAAACTACGCAGCGAAGCTCGCCGCGGTATCGCGTGAGCTATACTTTCCCAACACAATATTTTGTCACACAAGCGCGCAGCGGAATTGGCGCTTGAACCTGATCCCGATTCGGCAAGCCGATGACCGGAGTGTCACGGCGTGAAAAAGAACCTCTCGCAAACGAGATTACCCAATAGTTCGTGGATAATGTACGACGATGAGCGGTTCAAAGCGTTGATACCTCTCTGTACCCGCTCCGTCGGAGTAGACGCCCAAATCCTTTATATGCCTTCACTACCTGTGTTTGAGTGTGAAGGCACTACTCGCTACCTGGGAGCCAAGACACTGGGGTTGTGCCAGGATACTGAGGATATGGCCAGGATACTAAATATATTGCCAGGATACTGGGGATGGTACCAGGATACTGTGGATATTGCCAGGACACTGGGGATAGTGTCAAGATACTGGAGATAGTGTCGGGAGACGAGAAAATGACGGCAACGGCGTCAGCTTAAGAGCATGTATCCTCTTAAGGGTCCTTTCAACACAAATAAAGTGTGTCCGAAGTCCGCATCATCAGCAGCAAAACTAACTGGAAATAATCGGTGTCACCTGTCAAACCGAGTTGGTCCAAGAGCATGCATACTCATAAGGGTCATTTTAACACCAGCAAAAGTTGTGACAGAAAACCGCACCCTCATCAGCAACAACAACTGGAAACATATTGGCGCTACCTGTCAAACCGTGTTGTTTCAAGAACATGCTTTATCTTAAGGGCCATTTTAACGTAAATATAATGTGACAGAAAACCTCGTCACCAGCAGCTACAACTCGAAAAACACAAGTGCTACATACAATAGCTATCAAACCGTATTGGTCACGCCCAGCCCGCTCCCTTGCTTTATATTGCTTGTTTTAGATTGCTTGCACGCATCGTCGGCGGCAACGACAGCTGCCAATATGGGCGCTACGTATAGTGTACTATCAGACCGTGTTGGTCACGCCCAGCCTTATATTCGTTTTTTGACTGCTTGCAGGACGCTTTGGTGGAGGCGGCCGTAGGCGAGGAAAAGCGGCGTATCGAGGAGCAACGAGAGTTGATGGAGAAGTCCGCGGAAGAAATCCAGGAGGGTTTCAAAAAAAGGGAGGCCGTGCTAGAGGCAAGCCACTGTTGTAATGCCATTTTGTGGATTGTTGTTCTGTGGTCAATGATGTGCTTCAGCGGAAACCGCAAATTCTAGAGAAGAGCTGTGAGCCGGCAGGACTTCCCGACTAATAACTAATCGGTAGATGTCGTTAGCCAACTAACCGACTTAATGTAGGTCGGCAAGTCGGCTGGCGAAGCCAGCTGATGGTCAGCCGACTGGCCGACTTATGCCCGGCGAGCGAAGCGGCCAAATCAGCCCTCCCCGACCGAGGGGGTCCCGCCCAAAAAATAATAAACGTATTCCGCATTCAACATTTCTTGCTACAAGTATGGAAACCCAATACTCGTATGTCGAATAGTCCGCACCTCCGGGAACTAACTATGAGTACGACTAATCACTAGTTTGCGACTTAAAGTTGTACCGACTCACAGCCCTAGCAAATTCAGGAGGGTTTTCCAAAAGAGGGAGGCCGTGCAAGAGGCGAGGCGCCACCAATACTTCCCATTTCTTGCCCTATCCTAGTTTACGGGTCGCTGCTTCTCGGTTCCGTGCGGGACCTCGGAGAACTTGCAGCCGGTTGTCGTGTAACACTATAACAGTTGTCGTGTAACACTATAACAGTTGTCGTGTAACACTATAACACGGGTATTTACTACTTCATACACCCCCTGAAATGAACTTCCGAGCCGATTGTCTCCTAGACAAGGAACACACACAAGGGACACACACACACAAGGACGCATGCTACTATAGAGGCACGAAGCTTTTTTTGGCTGAAATGTTTTTCTTAACCCAAAGTCGTCGGAACTGCGGTATTCTTCTTTTGCAAGCAACATGTTTCGTTGTATACCTTATACCTTATACCTAGTATAATAGGCCATGGGATTGTTCATCGGGCACGTATAATAGCATTTTAATTTTTATCCTACGACGTTTTTGGGTTGAGCATACGTAGAACTCCTCAAGTGAGAAGAAGCCTCAGAAAACAAAACATGGAACAACACTCGTACCCTAGCATAGGTCCATACCCTAGCATAGGTCCAAGACACACACAAACACATCAACATACAAACACAAACAAAAATAGTGGCTCGAGAAAGAGCTCGCCGACATCTTTCCGCAGGCGCATCGCTCTCGGTGTTCGCACTCTCCTCCCCGTTGTCAAGAAAATCAGCTATGTTTATACCTGGTATTTTAAAACGAAATTCGTCCGACGGGGGCGTATTATCTTGTGTGGTACCTCGTACCTCGTACCGCGTACCTCGTACCTCGTACCGTACGGTCTACGGTATGAGGTCGACGGGGGAGGTTGGAGGGTGGGCTGCAACAGCCCGTGCACATGACGTTCTGTCTACGGGAGGAGAAAGAGGCGTAACACGGCCCCTCACAAATATACCCCGGTAACGTTTTTCACCGCTGTTGGCTGAGTTCTGGTTGGCTCTGTCTCCGTATGCCAGCGCAAACAGAGCTAACTACTACAACACCCTCGACCGTTTCGACCTCAGAATAGCGACCTAGAGAATACTGCGAGATTTCACGAGTAAGGTAAGCCGGTAAAACGCAGGGTGACACGCTAAAAACGAGGCAATGCCCACAACAACACAACCTTTCCTACCAGTACAACCTAACAATTTCAACTTCTCTTCTCTCCTCTTCTCTTCTACCTGACGATGTTAACTATTAATAGGGGAAAATCAAGAAATTGGAGCACGACGCGAGGGAATCAGCTGTGCGTACAGAGGCTCGGGGCGTGGAGCGGGAAGAGCTTGAGAATAAGCTCGCCGAGGCGGAGGTAAGGCCGGCGCGATGTCGACTCCGATTTATGCGTATCATCACGTGCCTTATCGTTTTTGTACGTGCCATCACGGAGAAACGACCCCGATGTTTGATCATCACGTGCCTGACTGCGGTTTTACGCGCTCACACGGAAACAAAATTAAAAATAAATCAAACTACAACAACTATGAATAGAGCCGCAACGTTTGCATCAGCAGCCGTCACCATTGCTGTAGTTGTTGCGAAATCACCATGCATCTAGGACAGCCGCAAATGGGTCATAGTCTCGGCTGTCTTTGGCGCAGATTGCCTCAAGCATCTCGCTTCGTTTGCAAGGGACGGCTCATGTTCGCCAGCGCAAGCCGTCGTAAACACACGCTCTGCATCATCTATCAAATATATCACATACCTGGTGTATCACATGTATCATATCTATCACTTCCACACACGCGAGGTCGGCGCTGAAGGCGCAACAACACGGTCCTTAAGTTTGCGACTCACCGATGTCATTTGCAGGTAACTTTGGACTATGCACACGCAAAATTGACAAGTCTGCGGGAAAAGTTTGCGTCGAGCGAGATGGAAATACAGGTGGGGGAAAAATCGTCAAAACAACCGCTCGCGAAGTGTACTGTAGTGCGCAGCTCATGACGAGGTACCGGGCCCACGCTTGCGACGCTGACGGTACCGCTTGACTGTGCTGCAGCACATTATTACACTCTTCGGGGGGGAATTGGTAATAATAACCAAATATGCCTATTATAGTAAAAAAGACGCGTGCTACGATAGAGCTTGCACTTTTCGGCGTTTTGTTTCTGAATGACGGGGCTCCTTAACCCAAACTCGTCGCGGTGTCATTCTTGTTTTGCAAAATGATTTGTTTTAATACCTAAGGTCATGTTTTTTTTAATCGGGTTGCACTTTTAGTGTAATCCGAATCAGTTCGTGGGTAAACTACAGAGCTCCTAAAGTGAGGAGCCTCAGAAAAAAAATGCTGCACCTCTATTGTAGCATGTGTTCAAAGGGGGAATAACATTATGGAGTTTGGGCCCATGGTGGGTTCTATTAATAATCACTATAGGTCCTCTGCAATAGAGAGCAGTGTCGATAGAACAAAGCGAAAGCTCTGTCACGCAGGCGCACACAATGAGGGCATTGCCCCTGAACACAGCCTCGTCCCTACTGTTTCAGGTACAAGAGCACCAAGGAACACAGCGGTAGAGTCGTATACGAAGGAAAGCAGCAGTAGAGTCGTGCTCGTAGCCTACTTTCGCTTGTTGGGGCCCTACAGCGTGCCACGTCTCGCTGGGGGCAAAGGCCAACGGGTGCGGTCCGATCGCCAAAGTTCCCGCTCGGGGCGGCAGCAACAATATGGCCTTTGGTTTTCCTTTGTTTTTGTTTTTGCTCTTTTGTGTCTGGGAATGCCTATGAGTGATCGACGTCGAAGCTCGTGCTGTGGATTGGTCGGATGGCAAACATAAACATAGTATACCTGCAACCCTCACCGGTATGTACCTACGGTGCTTTATCAAGGGTCGGAGTTATTATGCGCGGACGCACAAACCCGATGTACGCGCACAACTGTTTGCAATTCCTGCCAAACAAGGCCCTTGTATGTTAACTGCATTGCTGTCGACATCGAAACGCACAGATAGATAGGGCTAGGTGTAACCGTATATCAAAGGTGCAACCAAGCAGGGCCGAGAAAACCCCAGGGAAACCGTTAATTGCAGTGCATTTGTTACCATTCCAAATAACCCGGGTACCACCACAGCTGTCCATGAGTTTTATAAAAGTTGTAAATACACCTCAGCCGTGAGGTCGATAATACCATTGCATATATCATAATTTGCGAGCTGCGCGTGATACCTCACGAGTTTGGGGAATATGGATTTTGAGTAATAAGTCTAACAGAGCTTCCTGCAGAAGGTTAAGGAGGCTATCATCTACGTTGCCAACATTTGTGCACACGTCGGACAGATCATGATCTAGATCATCTAGATCATCTACATCATCTAAATGATCCTGATATACCGTCATGAGCTACTGCGCAAGATCTGCATAGTACAGGTCCGACCGAGGAAGTTTGTCCTAGATCATGCAGATTATACGGCTCCCACCCGGCAACATGAGCTAAATCATACATATCAGGAACATATCTGCCCTGAAATATCTAGATCATGAGGTGGAGATCGATGATCTGTCCTGTATGTATGCCAACACTTCTATTTCGCGGCGGAATGTGGTTATTCCCTATGTTAGGAGCTGCGGTCGGGAATGCAGAGGGCCGGCGGAGCGGCCGTGATGGATTCCGAAGGGAATATTATCAAGTCAGAGGAGCAGAAGGAAGAAGAGTGAGCCTAGATACCGGTTTTTCTAACCGTACAGGCAGTTCAGAAGAGAGCTGCCAACAATAGCGTTGCCGTGCTTGTGCTAGTATTTACGGTTGGATTGAGACGTACATGGATTTGTCTGTTTTTTCCGGACTTAAAAGTAGGATTCCTTTTCTGGGAACTTTCGCACATGAGAGTAGAGAATCGTTCAAAAACAGGCCGAACTTGTTTTGCTAATCGTACAAGCAGTATATAATAGGACAATTAATTACTATGCCACAGGTTTGAAAGCGCAACGTTGTACGTATGTAGATTATATTTCACGCTAACGATGGACCTCGCGAACTCCAGTTGTTTACGTTCGTAATGCAGCGAGGGTAACATGTCATGTTGGTTCTTCTGAAGGAACAGATGCATTGTCGAGAAGAAACAACCTCAACCACGTTGCCGTGAAGGCGATTATTAATAGTGAGCTTCCAGGGCGAGCGACCGCAAATGTTCCTGCCGCAACATGTCGACGTCGTGTCGTCTATGTAAGTTTTGGGTTGGACTGAGGCCTCTTGCCACGACCACCAGGAGAGTCCCACCCATGGTTAATGCCGCCCGCCCCGACCTGCTCGGCCAAGGCATCGCATAGGCAGATACTCAAAACCACATTATGACCCTCGACGCCCCCACCGAAAGCAACGCTGACCAGCACAGCTCTGCCACTAACCCTCACCCGCCCCTTGCATCTTCCATCTGTGGAACGCTGTCCTAACGTTATAATGCGCGGCCCGAAGGTACCAAGTATTCAAGGGGCTGCTTGAGGCGTTCGACGAAGAGCGACGAAGGTTCAGGGGGAGATTGCGGGAGCAGGAGCTGCTGATGCAGGTACACTACTCTCAGATATAAGCATAGAGAAGGAGAGACCGTGCGCTGGGGCACTTGTGACTTTCCGAAATGGGTGCTGCGCTAGATGGCCAGTGGAACTTTGCAGGTATCATCCAGTTAATTTGTGGAGTAAGGTACAGCAGTCACAGTCATAAGGTAGTCTACCAAAGACGTTGGATTTAAATTATTAAGGAGGCTACACGATGGTGGGCGATTTGAACACGTTAGGCAGTTGTTCGATGGTTCGCCCCTTTGTGTAACTTACCTCGACGTCATACGATACACGACACCTCTCTCTGAAAGAAGCGTGTTCAAGTATTTCAAGTTTCACGAACAGGCGACTAGAAACCGCCTCAGGATGTTTTGATGTCAGAACGTCTTCATCTACTATATGATGGCGTCATTGCGCATAACTCCCCCCTCCTCCCCTTTTTTGTTGGACTTGGTTGGCGTCGGTTGGCAACGACGTTGCAAAACATGACAATCATAGCGTGAGCTAGACAACCAGGGTATCGTTTTTTGTTTTTTGTTTTGGTGGTTACCATGCATGGTAGTCGAGTTACAGTAGATACCATTGTGCTATTATGGTGGAGAACCCAAACTCCGCACAAGGGGGATGATCGAACCACGTAGTGTGTACCCGGTATATGGCCAGACATTCACGACGCAGTTACATTGTAATACCCATTGCTGTCTCTGGAAGTGGCTCGACCAGAAAACGAATCAACTCATTGGACGCTGTCATCCATAGGCAAGAAAGTATGCACACTATGCCGAGGTCAGCCTCACAAGCGGGTCTTAGTAGGATGCAGTTCACCCTTCATGCGAATCGCTGAACACCTCACGGCGCTTCGCACTTGGCGCAAGCAGTGTCTGCCTGATTGCTGAAAAACAAACGTGCTCTGTCCCGGCATTGTAGGGGTGGGAGGGTCTATGGGCATACAACTACAGCCACTCATCACAATGATCACCCCCCGTCCTCCCCCTACTCCTCCAAATCGCCAAACTAAAACTAAAATCCGCGCTCGTTTGCTGGCGCGCGCTCGCTCCAGGATGCCGTCCGGGACATGCTATTTTTGAAGGAGACCAACAACCAGCTCGAACTTAAGCTCAAACAAGCCGTTGAGTGGGAGCTGGACGTCTGTTAGACTTAGTTAGACTGCTATATAGGCTGTCTTTAATACAGGGGGGTTTCGATTTATGAGAGGAGTGTGTCAGGCCGAGAAAACCCTCTCTTGAACCGACAATTCTCTTACATCGGAATGGGTATTATGTGCCAGGTACCAGGTAGCTTTTAGTGTGCTCGTGGCAGGCCATTTGACCTTCTTAATTCGGCGTTTCTCTTAAATCGTAGCCCCCCTCTGTAGGCTAATAGGCTGTTATTAATACTTCGTATGCTGTTATTAATATTAATAGTGTTAATAGGCTGTTAGGCGGTTAGCTGGTAGGCACCACGGCAACAGCTGCAGCACACCCTTTTTTTAGTCGCTTCCAAAGCAAGAGGGTTAGGATGTACGTTTCCCTGGCCCCTTCTGGTCCATTTTGCCTTACATGTAATCTATTTAACTGGTGACTGGATGCGTCGGGCGGCCGGGTGGTATGATAGGCATTGCACATTTCCAAGGTTATACAGTACGGGGTATTAGGTAAAGGTGTAAATCTACCCGGGTAAGTCTGGGCGGCGTACTAATAAACAAGCGTACGTACCTAAACCTTGGGGTAAGTATCGGGGGTCGTACCTAAAGTTACATAAACTTACTGGAGGTCGTACGTACCTGAAGTTAATCTATACCAGGTAGCAGGTATATAGGTAAAACTTAGGTAAGGTTTGAGGTCGAATTGGAGCTCGTACCCAAACCCGGGTATTTTGTGGTTGGGTATACTGTACCCGATGCCCATGTAAGTTTTGAGTCCTATCATAGTCTGGCAGTAACTGTAGTCGTATCGTAGTCATGGGGAGTTTTGTTTCATGTATGCTTGATACAATGCGATACGTTCGGCCTGTATATCTTGTGTGGTAGCCGTTGCTCAGCATGAAGATGCTCTCGGATCGACCGAGCACCACATGGATACAGGATAGATACGTACGAGTAGGGTTATCCGAGCCCAGTTTCATGCGTTGGTGATACGTACTACGTATCACAGTGTGAACACTTTTTTTAACACATATACTGCTGTAATGGTTGCATGCATGCCCAACACGTCGACGGGTTGCCGAGCTAATTCAGCGCAGCGTAGACATTCCAAGCTTCTACCCTTCATCACAAACCTGCCATGCTGTCATACCGCCTGTCTTGAGAAGAACGCATGCATCGTGCGTGGAGTGTTCCTTATCCACGACGCAATTATTGCTGCTTGTACCAGGTATAGATATCGTGTGTTTGTTGGCTTTGTCTCTACAACTGCAGTACCTATGATCATGATGTCATACTGCTATTAATAAGATATACTGGTACTCGTACGCTTGCAGAGCGGAAATGCAGTGTGAATGCGTGCGGGATATATACACCGACCCGAAGTGCTTGCAGCACGAGAGAGTCTCCTGCTTTTTCAAACTCCAACAGCCTTGCTTCTTGAAAGGGGCGTGGTAGCGGCCTATGCGGACGGTGCCTACTGCTGTTGTGCTGCTGTTGTGCTGCTGTTGTGCTGCTGGGGACGTCAAAATCGTCGCTGCATCGTCGAATTCCCGAGGCGTCACCTATTGCGCCGCCTTTTTTTGCGTTGTGGATTGTGGAGTGCCGCTTGTTCGTGGAAGTGTGCAAGCGCACTGCTGTCGGCGTGTTGTGCCTCTCTCTCGGCGTATCGCTGTGATGCGACATAGGCGAGATGCCTCTTGCCTCGAGTCGCCCGCGTCACCCGCTGGCGTTGACGCTGGTGCCTGGTTTGGTCATCATTATTAGCTTGACCGTGTGCCTTCCATCAGTGTCGGGGGGGTTGATAAGGCGTGGAGGGGGAGGATGGAATTATCACAGCAGCAGAGGCAGCGGGGGTGGTGGTGTCCATAGTCGACGTCCTGCCGCCGACGACAAGGTTAGTGCTACCTGTGGTGGGCCGGGAGAGGGGTTCACATGCGGTTGCAGTCCTTGTCCTTGCTTTGGTGCCGTTTGTTCACCGTCTTCGGCTTCTTGTCGCTCGGCATGGATGAGGACTAGAGTGCTGTTCGTATACCTGGTATTTTACAGGATAGTACGATGATCATGAGTGTATCGTGCGGCGTTGAATCAACTCAGAGCAAGAACAGCAAGCAGTACAGCAGCAGACAGGACGTCTTTGGGATGCCATCCGTATATTACGCGGTATTACGGGCTTCGTACATGGCACTTGCAGGTTATTTTTGCATGTATGTCGGGATTCATCAAGTGCAACCGAGAGGGGGCGCTGCACTTCTCACGCCTCTTGCCACGTGGCATGTCTCATCCTTCCCTTCCCTGAGCCAAGGTCAGGTGTCCTCATCGTCGTACCAGGCACCTGGTACCAGGTATGTATATTACCAAGCTCATAAAATGGCTTTGCTCGTATCGTAATGCTGTATATACGAATACTGAATGTATGTATGATGTGTTGTTGTTGTTGTTGTTGTTCTCACATTAACTCATCGCCAAAATCAAGTCCGTGGTCACAGGACAGGCTCCAAT
>JAYJME010003286.1:0-12318 GCA_036873775.1 Costaria costata | reverse complement strand
GAGGTTTTGCGTGGCAAGAATGGCAACGAAGCTGGCACCCTGCTCTTCGCGCGCGGTGGTCGTGACTCTGGACAGTGCGGCGATCGGCGCCGCCGCACTACCACCCCCCGCGCCATTCACGACGAAGAAACCCGAACGTCGAATGCACTACTGCGGTGCGGTCCAGCTGATGTGTGGTCTGTGTGCTGTGTGCTGCGTGCTTGGCTACTGTTTGAGGCTTGAGGTCTCATGGGTAGCTAATGGTGGGCTCTAAACCAATCCCGGCATGAAAACGCCTGATATTTCTCTACAAATAATCAACCAAAAATAAACTTTTGCGAAAGTTGATTTAATCACGCCACTTGATTAAAAAGCAACTAATCATGATTAACAAAGCAACTATTTTCCCAAATAATCACCAATCAAATGAACCCCTTTTTTGGGTTGATTACCAACACTAGTACTCACGCTAGTGACTACGAACCAACTAGATACTAGTTATAGTGGACTCTCGAATCTATATTCTAAACGAGTTTGGTGCGGATGTCGTTAGCGGGATTTATGTAAGAAACGGACACCTGGTTTTGACAGCGCTAATGGCGTCGCCTATGTGCCATGGATATGTTATGGGTTTACGCACAGGCTTGCCGTGCGGTTCGGTAGTGGTATGGGCCAGGGGGCTAGTTTAGAATGCGGTTGGATATTCAGGGTCATGGGGTTTGAACTGGTCGTATCGCTCTCTTGTCATCGGCAGATGGGGTGCAACAAGAGGAATGATGGTGCGAACATACCACCGTCAATTATTTCCATGATGGCTGCCGCACGCTGCAAGAACTCCATCCACATACTATTTACCCGTTCTAGTGTTGTTTTTACTTCACCTAAAACCTCCTCTTTTCGCAGAGCTCACTACAGTACGCGACTTGTGTTAAGAATTTGGTAGTTAAGAATTTCAGGTTTATTTTTTTATCGAAAAATAAGAATATACAGCTAAACGTTTGTGCTAAGCGAGGAACGCTATTCAAAATCGTATACACAATAGCCTTGAAGAGCTTACGGTCAACGTTGACCTCACAATAAGCCGCGAGTCTTAGGCAAAATAAGAGTTTCTTAACTGCTGTCGCGTACTGTACACGACTCCAGCTTCTAGCTCATGCTGCCTCTAAGCGCGCGTCGTCGCAAGCAGCGATCACCTTGCACGTCCAACGGTGTACCGTTATCACCGTGACCCGGAACGAGCACGTAAACAACCCCCAAACATAATACAGTCTCACGGCGGATCAAGTCGCCTGAGTTCCTGTCGGCCTTATTTCGTATGACAGGAATAACAATGCACCCCTCGGGATGGATATCCGAGACGTTTCTCTCGGCATCAAACGAGGCACACACAACAGTGTGGACACGATATCGTTGAAATCGAGGCTGTGGCATATCGCTTGTTTTGTACAATCTATCTGTAGTCGACAACGCCAGGTTTGGGCGTCGACGAACGGGGGGCGTTCTAAATGGGGTGAGTACGTACACTTTTCGTTGTGTTGTGTGGCATTTTTCGTGTTGAGCGGGGTATTGAAAGTCGAGTCGAGGTTGCTGTTTTCTGTCCGATGTTTCGATGTGTTATCGATCTTTTGAGTGGGTGCCCGTGGGAAGTCTCGTGACATTCCGTGATACATCGTGAGATCCCATGATAAAACAGTGACGCCCCAAAGGGATCCAGCGGGATCTCCTCGAAATCCCATGGGATTTCCTACGGGACCCCGCCAGGAATCAAACATTGTACAAGGTTTTGCACCCTTCAAGGTTTGTTTGAGACATATGACGTAAGAAGGAAAAACGAACCAAAGCAGCTATCAACAGTTGACGGGGTTCAGCGAAACCACTGCATGAAAACAATTCATTATTTTCTGGCTGCGTTGGATAAACGCGGTGCATGTAGCGGATCGGCAGAAATGTTAAACAGCCTAATGGCATCGTTATAGTTTTTTTTTGTTCCGAGTGGTCTTGCCGTCGTGAGTGGGTCGAAGACAGTTGCGCTTAGCCAGGTTGAACGAGCCTTTTTCCCCAACGATCCGTTTGTCAGGAATCTTTTAATTTTCAACACCTACTCTATAAATCCAACAATTGCTACAAGCTGGTTCCTGCCGCACCTTGAACCTTTCTACTTCAAATATTTGCGCCGTGTCTTGCATCTGAGCTCCCCTTACATTCTGGTTGCAGGGGTTATTAAGTGGGTAGGCGGTTCACCACATATGGGATCAGACCCAGATGGAAAGCAGCCCTTGCTCGTGGGATCGAGGTAGAAGCGTAGACCCAACCCAACGCCTAATCCTAACCGTAACCCTAACACGGACCGGAACCCGTAAACACTCAAATTGGAACGCGGCTGTGCCGCGGTCATCAAAATATAACAAATCCAAGGAACAGATGCAAAACAGTACTCGGCCAATATAAGCGAGTACGGTTTGCACTGCAAGGCCCTTGCGACCAGATTGTAAGACCCACTGTTGCATCGAGTCGGAAACCGAAAGGAGGCCAGTTGGTCTCCAGTACCATACCAATTTGTTTTGTTGGGGTCCTTCTTGAAGTTTTGACTTGTGTTGAAGGAGGTACCATGTACGCCGTAGCGATTTGATTTTATGGGCAACTTTTACCCAAACTTATGGATGGGTACTGTTGGATCGATACCGCACCTCAGGCAAGGTTTAGCATGCGCATGAACAACAACCATGCCAACGCGCGTCTCCCAACTCTAAACAAAGCAGGCCACAAACGAAATCCCGTTAACATCAAATTGAGATATTTTTATCCGGGGTTTCCAAGAGCTCAACCCATTGCCGTAGCGTTTTGGGCGGCCTGTATATGAACAGCCTTGTACGGCTCGATGCCTAAAATGTGCCACCGACGTCGTCTCCTATATCATGCGAGCACGTAAACATGGCTACCGTCAATCATACTGACCCATTGACCGATTCATGGCAAGAAAGGTAGTATCATGGTTATATATATAGTATATACCCGTAGTATACATACATCAAATATATCTGCAACACCTCCTGTCTAACCAATTCCAGCAATGCCATTATTCCACGAAACACAAACCACACTGCATCACCAGCTTCACAGACGTGCTCTCCGTGTTGATATGGTCAGGTGGATATGCTTAGTGTTGTGAAGTTCAACGCATTCATGTCTTATGCCCTGAACGTGAAATACAATATGTTGCGCTGGAAACAGCTCGTACCGTCTACTAAAACAAAAACTATAGCAAATCGCCCTAACCCCAGCCGCCCACTACTTACTTTACCGCTGTTTTCCGCACCAACTCACAACACGAATACCTTGACTTTATCCACCTAATACCACCCCGCCCTCTCCGTCACCCATCTGAATCGAAGGACTCTGCATTGCTTTCATAAAGCGAACAGTTGGTGGCAACTCTCCTGGAATCCAATTGACCATGGCAAGGCAATTTATCCAAATCTGATTCTGTAACCACCGCCGGAAAACGGAAACGACATCGAAACGACGTTTTTACCGATCTCAATATTGTGCTTCTCCGTCAGTGGCTGTCTCCACTAAGTAAGCGGGCTATCCCAAATCCCCAAATGAGGGTTACTGGCGACGAATTACAGCGAGTTTCGGCGCGCCAATGAACGCCTGACTTGGGACTATATTCGAACTCACAGATAGGACTTGTTCCACTGACTTGCACCACAGCACCAAGGACACCCTCAATGTCAGACACTCTTCATTTGTAGCATTTGCACTAGGTAGCCGACGTCATTACCTCGAGAATCGATGCCACTGGGTCTGTAAAAGTCCCAGTATTGTTAGTATTCTACCAATCTTATGCGCTATCACAACTGGAATTCCATTTGCGATCTCAAAATATCACAATACACTATCCAAATGACTAGGAAATCGCGAAACACAGAAACCATAAGCCAGTATTCCACCCTATCTCTGTTTCTCAAGATGTCGACGACAGGGTTGACGACTGCTCCAAACTTCGTTCCAAGCACGTTCGCGTCGGCCACCATGAAGATTCCAGTAACCAAAAAGCACGGAAAAACGGCGTAGCTAATAATCGTTACGACAAGAGGCGCGTTGGTCCATCCACAGTCAGCCCCGTGCCAGGAACACACCAACACGTACAGCAATGAGGTCACCCAGAACCCGAGACCCCATCCGATCAGGAGAGACGATACGCGAGAATCTGCACAGCTACGCCACCCCCCTAAACGCCTGGTTCTTGTCAAGGACATTCTCCCTTCAGGAACGACTGTAACGCGTTCACGCCTCGTCAGAAAAACACCCAACGCCTTCAGTCCAAGTCCGATCGCAAGCACCGCGTTTAAAAACAGCAAAATCAGTTTATTGTCAGTTATTGTTATGCTGTGATTTTCGCTTGTCGGGCTTTCGGTGGTCGGTGCTGTAATCGGAGCAAATACGAAGGCCAGGGGATACCCGTGTTTGCTCGCCATATAGATCCAATTGGGGACGATTTGAGCAAGCCATATCATCCGGGCGATGTAGAACCAAGGCTGTCCCCTGAAACGTTGTTCTCCTCTCCTGACGATTGCACATGTACGGCGGAAGATCCTTTCAAACGTTAAACCCACCGTCGGCTCGTCCACCCCTTCGCTTGCTTCACTGCAAAAATTGCAGAACGACTGCAGAGTGGAGCTCAACACGACAGATGTCACTGTCGCGGCAGTTGGATTAAGCATCCAAATGAATCCAGTGGGCCATGCTTTGAGGACACCATTATTCCCCCTTAACAATGGCGATGAATCTCCGATGTAGATCATGGCCACCAGCGCCAGCGCGAAGCTGATCGACATAGACTCTATCGCCCAAAACAGGCGCCACTTTTGAGGGACGGACAAGAGAAACTTGAGCGCTTTTTCATCCTGTGTCAAGAACGACAAATCCGGACGAGGGAAAAACTTTTTGGTCGGCATCTAGCATTTCGTCTTATCGAGCGCCATTTGGTCCACAAAGAATAACATATTGTGGAAAACTGACCCATCATGTGTCAGCTGACAAATATTTCTATGTTCCGACTTTGCTCCATGTGTTAGTTTGTTGAAACATGTACACCACGGCTACCACGCTACGGAATACCAATTATCAATAGACGGTATGTGCTAGAGGGACAACCTGTGGAAAGGCAAATTCGATTCTCAGATTAGACACCATGTTACAGAGTCAAGCTGAGCGCTGATCATTCTCGATGTTGACGTCGTTCCCTCCCCTGGTCGGCACGCTACCAAATCGACTTTCACGTAGTCGTGCACTACTGAACACACATTGATATTCAAGCTTCGCGCAGCATATTGCGACCTGCCCGACAACGCATGCACGCGTTTAATACTACCCAGCTAAAGCTCGACGTAATGCATAGGCTAGTCACTACCTCCAGGACAACCATCCACAGCGGCCTTGCCGTTGTGTGTCTGACCCCCCCCATCCGATATAGATGCTTCTTGAGAAACAGTACTAGCGGACGTTAGGCCATAGGTTGTAACGAATGGCTCGCACGATCTCTGGGGAGGGTTGATTGCCCCCGGTCTACTATCACACCGACGGGACCACCGTAAAGTATGCTTCGAAGTATACGTTGAGCGCAAACACACCACATATAGGAACGGTACCGTCATCCTACAACTTCCGGTAGAGAAAGTTGGAGAATCAAAGGGTTTGCGATGTGCTGAAACCGTACGTCGCAAATTTCACACGTATCACGCAATACGTGCTCTTGATTAAAGACCAAAAATGGTATAGACTTGTTCCACGGGCTGGGTGGTTCCCGTCTTCTCTGGCTGTTTACAAGCGACCAACCATTGTTCATGATGCAGGTTACGGCAGCGGGGAGATGCCGACTGTACCTGCAACCACTTTGCAAAGAGGCATAGTCTGGTGTAAAAAAATATGTCTAGTAGGAATTCGTTTGAGGGGAGGAAACCAATGTATCCAACACAATGTTAGTCGACCTCCTGTTCATAAGCCGGTTTACCAACGCTTGCACCACCGTTATCTATTGCATATGCATGAGATCGCGACGATCGTTGTTACTTCAACAACACCAGGATAGTGCATTTCACAACGGATACGATCGTTGTTACTTCAACAACACCGGGATAGTGCATTTCACAATGGATATACATATTAATATGTCTCATCAGAGCCTGCTGTCTATAGGTACGGTGTTGGAGGTCGAGCTAACACATTTCTTATTGATTTCGTAGAACACGGTTATAATTATAAATATTCATGAAGCCGAAACGCATAACTGCTGTTGTTCGTATATCCTACGTAAAGCGCATCGTCTCTGTATACCTGGAGGCATGGTGGTAGACGTTGTAAGTCTGGTTTTGACGCGTGTCGAAAAAATCAATAATGTTCCACGGACCAACGGATTTGTCTGAAATATGTGTTTTACACCTGCGCACAAGAGCTTTTGATTCCCCGCATCCAGACGGTGAAGTTCTGGTCTAGACGCAAGTATAAGCAAGTTGAACACAGCTTCATAATGTACTTCACGGGACAAACGTCTACACATCTTAATAAGTATGGCGAGTCCCAAGAAACCGATGGCAGATATCAACAGCCCGCAAACATGTCTATTTTATCGCGTTAGAACCATCCTCCGCTTCACTTGTGAAACCTTTAATTTGATTTTTACATTCTCAAAAAAAAACATCTGCCGTATCACGCCAAGCTGGTGGTGCTGGACGAACACCTAAACTGCTGATATGGCCATGGCAACAACCCCGAACAAGATTCGTCCTGCTGAGCGTAAGTTAAACTGGGCTGGGCCCTCATGTGCGAGCTTGCGGCGCAAATCCTGTGGCAAGACCTACCTGGGAGATTTGGAGGTTTCAGACCGATCTCACTACATAACAGAAACGCTGCCAATATATATGTTGTTTGAAAAAACCTTGTGGTGATTTGGATGCATCGTAGCACATAGCCAAAATAGAATGAACAAAAAAACAGTAACAATTGACATAGTTACGACCGGCCGAGTAGATTCAAGCTCACAACATCTTGGAGAGTATATTTCTCTGAATACCAAAAATAACCAGAACCGCGTTGCCCTAAAAACAAAACACTCGCTTTTTACTGTGTACACGTACGCCCGAATGGGGAGAAGGCTGCATGTCGGGTGTTTGAGGGAACGTGCCGCGCAACTTACCAGATCAGCGATGAAAAGGACGGTAACCGCGTTCAATACGACGGAGGCACTGTCGTTTGAAGTCGACACCAGCACCGTCATAGCTGCGCCCATCATTATCCCGTACACTACGAGAAGGCCAATGCCAAAGGTGCGATGACCAGCTCGGTCGCCGTTCACCAACAGCCAGTAGCCAGCTTGCAGGTCGTGGATTGTAGAAGCTACGAGCATGTACATGGCCCCCGTGACCGATGGCAACAGGTAGCTGGATTGCCCACTGTCATCCGTAGAGCTATCCGGGTCAGATGTTGGCGTAGCCCTAGCCAGCACGATAAGCATGGTGTAGGCGAATCCTTGCATCTGAACACAGTCCGAGTTTGAGGTTAGGGTGCGTCATGTTTCAGAAAATTGATAGGGTAGAACAAAGAATCGTCAATATGATGCAACCAAAACCGAAACATTGCATAGACCAAATTTTATGTTAAGCTGATTCTCGTGGAGCTCGATCGTTCAGTGCGGGAAGCGAAACTGATGACACAGATAAATGCGGGCTGCGCATCTAAACGCAGACATTAAACAACAGCCTAAACTAGAAGTATAGGACGAAAGTTTTCTTTAGGATGGGATCCTGAAAAATTTAATAAGGCCGTACATTTTATGAACTACTGAAAATGATCGAAACGATCATTCAATCTGTTGATAGTGCCACGGGTAAGCTTAGAAGAAAAAAAGAAGGAAACGCGTGTGCGCCGAAACCCTCAAGACCTGATTTATTATCCAGGACCGTGAAAAAAAACTTAGGTGTTGTGACAAGATTTAGGTTGAGACCATCGATGGCATATAAACCAAATTCTTGCATGTTTCCGATACTTTTGAACATAATATGGCGTTTTTCGAATTTCAGGATCTCATCCTAAAGCAAACGTTTCGCCTAAACGTTTAGTTCGGGCTATTAAACGTTAGCTCAAACCAAACGCACGCGATTTGAATTTAATGCAAGGTTTCACCGGAACCTCTACACGAAAAAGATTCTCCCGACTTTCTTTTTTGCCCGACACCAACACCCTATGCCGCCTTACGCAAACGATCAATGCATATCGACGACCCAACCCCTACTTGCAATAGTAGTGCACTAGGCTATATGGAGGCTTGTGGATTTGACCACCGCAGATAACCATCGATCCAGCACTCGATGCTTGACTAAATTAGGGGCTAGGGTGGGGACGGCTTCCTCCGTTATTACTATCGCGGTTGGACGGCTCGAGCGACTGACTTGACTCACTTCCTACCACAAAACGCGGGCTGAAACTATTTTTAATTGTTTTGGCTCAGCGAAAAGAAATTAAAAAAAACTTCGAGACCGGTGCACATCTTGCAATCCAAACATATAACAGGGGCCAAATACCTGCGAAACAAATTCGGTGGTCACCTTACGAGTGGCTCTAATCGGCTACCAAAGGTTTGACCAAGATACGTACATGTACCCCATCACGAGTCAATGGGGCAACGGTAGGGAGGGGTACCTCAATAATATTCACAATCACGGGGGTACATAGTTAACAGGACCTACTGTACACACAATAGGACCTACTGTAGACACCAAAACCTATGTATTTCCCTAATTTTTCAAACAATATTTGGTCCATAGTTAACAGGACCTACTCTACATACCAATAACAATATATTTCTCAATTTTGCTAACAATATTTGCTCCTTATTACCATGGTCCCCGTAATAGCGTGGATACGCCACGAGGGCGAGTCACTCATTACCCCTCTCTTGATTGGGACTGTTTTGTGTTTCTTTTTTGGCGGCGCAAAAAAAAACAACCCCAAAAAGTATGTTCGCATCGCAAAACCAAGAGGCATCAACGCTGAAAACTACCGCTGCAAATAGATAGGGTAGTCGCCCTTTCGAGAGGGTCTCTGATCAGCTGCTAACATAATTACCTATGTTTTCCCCCTATACCGTAAAAGCAGTCACCTCTGCCAACTCACAAAGAGTATCAGCCAACCGATAAGGGCATCCGACAACTTGGGTTCATCGTCGTCCTCGTCCGCCTTCTCGCCGCACGCCCAGAGGTAGATGGAATCGGTAAGATGACGCCTCATCCAGGCAGAAGTAGTGCCCGCGCTTGTCGTCACCTCTTGCTCTACGTTGACCGGGCGAAAACGCATGCGGAACAGGCGCTTGCAAATATTGGACATTTTGAACAAGGTCATGAAAATCTCTGAAGGGTGCGCCGTTGTATTTGGAGCTTACCAGCTCCTGCATACGTAGGTGACAAAACTCTAACTTTCGTGCGAGTTGTTGCTGACATTGCGCTAATATTGCGTTTTGTTAGAGAACCAGCTTCACACAGAGGCCTTAATGCAGTTTCCTGCAGAAAGGACGCAACCGACAATAAAAAAACGGGAGAAAATCTAGCTGGGGGGATATAGCTACAATGCAACCGGTGGGTCCAACACAGCAGGTACTATGATGCGATTACTTATAATCTAGGCAAACATGTTGAACACTACAATATGGTCCAGGGGTATGCGCGTGTCGACAAATTAGCGGGTATCCCGAAAGGTGCGGGCGTATTAATGGCATATCTCAGTCGCCAAGCGTTACCTTTGGTGGGTAACGCCGACATCATCGAGCGAAACAAGGTTATTGATCGAACGGCTAAAGCAAACAATATCCCGTCGCGATTGCGTGTCTCACCTACGCGGTCAAACCGGTTGATGTAGGTGACAATCCCCGTTCCTTCCAACGCTACGGCCTACAACTACCTTAACTTTCTAAGGCGAGGATGCCAAGTTTTCCGGCAACCGCGGCCCTTCTGTTCGCGACACGGCCGAGACGGTATTCGCCCCAACTACGGCAAACATCTGGGCCAATGTCTTGTATACTACGAGTATGGTTTCCGCTACGTTAGGAAAGTCCACGGAATAGACAACATGTTTACGCTTGACAATTAGTTCCGAGACGACAAGCACCGAACTGTTGTTGCAAAAAAAGGAAAATATTTACGAAGTGTATGTACTTCGTATTTCCTTGGGACCACACTTTATTCGCCCGTAATGCAGCGGGACGTGATGATAGAGAGATTTTGGCTCTCACCTCGCTGCTTACCGCACACGTCGTCATCCTCCATATTTTCGACGAGATCAGCGTGATAGAAGGGCGTGTTCATCCTACTGCAGCCGGGAACGCAGGAGAAAAGAAAGGGTCAAGAAGGGACGACAAGAAGAGGCGTGTTGGGAAAAGAAACAACCATCGACGGAAATTAAACAAAAACTATGACGGTTGGCCATCCCAATGCCAGCCGCTGAGTCCTGAACGTTTCCTAGGCGACGTCACGTTGTCTTCAAATAATCTTAGTGGGTGTCCCACGGTGCTTACAACATCCTGCAGTTCACCAAACAGATTATGCGACACGTTCAGCTCGTGTAACTGACAGGCGGTAACCAGTACTCAGAATTCAAGTTAGGTTCGGTCTACGTTTCGTATTACGTGGTCGCTCGTTGTACCTCGTGTGATCTTCAAGATCGGCGAAATAGCATCGAGCGTCCCTTCCTTTTTACTGTGTGTGACAGAATCGGCACGTTTGCCTCACGTCGCAAATGCGGACCTACCAAACATGTTCTACGGATAATGTGTCTAGGTTTGTATGCGAAACTACTCCGTTGATGCATCACGGCGCGATCAGGTCGTGTCGCACACCCGATCCATTTTCAACGATTTTAGTCCTCGCATCGAATACCTATGCACGATGTTGGTATGCTTCCGGCCCAATAGTAATGACCTAGATAATCTAGACAAACATACTAACGGCCCAATCCTGCCGTCATCTACGTATACTTTTCATGAGCGAACTAGCTTCCGTCCGATGAGTTGGTTGGTCCGTGTTTCGCAATGTTGACATTTCCAGATATACTGTTTAAGACCGGTCCAAGTCCTCGCCGAAGTCTTGCTCATCGAAACATATGTTGGATGATGTTGGTCCCGATGTGATGAATAGGGTTCTTGGCGATTCGCGATAGTAAATGTTATGGAAAAGGCTTGGTGTCCGTTAGGTGGTTTGGTTACGTTGCGTATTATAGGTAGTTCGAGTAGATATCGGACTTGTTAACACCCCCCCTTCGGAGTCTACTCGTCGTGGTCAGAACTCGTCACAGCCTCATCGTAGATTTATGAGTTATATGCTCTTGGTGGAACTTACAACAGGGTGAAGAAAACCGGGCGAGCGAGGCGGTTGCATTAGCGTCCCTCCCCCTGGATTTCTAGTATGGTTGCGTGGAGGCATCTACCATCGCTAGCGTATTGGAAAGCCCTCCATCGGCGTTGATACGTCATACGCCATATGTCGTGGAAATAATCAGAGGAAGACTCACCCAAACACACAACATGCCTTGTTAGTAGAGCGACGATGGCAAATGGCTGTCAAATATTATATTAAGGAGGCGAGTGTCAAGTGATATATATGGGCTAATATGGTTATCCAGAAGTTGTTTCGAACCGTGTATTTCAGTGTTTTCGAGTTTATCAAGGCCGTGATTAGGTCAGCGAAGTGTTCGGTGTGAACCTTGAGGTACATGCGTGTCGACATCAGGCCCCAGTATACGAGAGAAAGTTAGGTTATTTACGCGTAACATCCAATAAGCAGCTTTCAAACGTTAAAACAACACCATTCCGTCAATCAGACTTCGACTGGCACTGAGGCTCTATCATAAATGTCGGATTCGTTTCCAACAGGGTAACAGAGAGAGAGTGGGGCTCTGTTGTAGGGCTTTGTATTTGAGTTGTTTCAGAGGACGATGTGGTAATTTTCCGATTGCCCAATAGGGGGGCTGCTTAATGTCCTAGGTGGTCGTCAAGCGACAAGTGCACATAATAGGGGGTCGAGGAGTTTTAGGAGGCCGGTTCTCGCCTACAGCTTACAACATCTCTTCGTTGCCACGTGAATACAGGCTTTCATCCATCGAAAACTTCGTTTGTCTGCTGTATGGTGTTAACTGCCTGCACTACTCTTGCATCAAACACTACTCGTGGAAAATGTACACTAGCTTTGATGCACCGGCGACTACGGAAGCACACTATTACGGGGGACCATAGTTAACAGGACCTACTGTAGACACAATAGGACCTACTGTAGACACCAAAACCTATACATT
>JAYJME010003285.1:0-12322 GCA_036873775.1 Costaria costata | reverse complement strand
CAACAACAACAACAACAACAACAACAACAACAACAACAACAACAACAACAACAACAACAGCAACAGCAACAACAACATTACTTAATGGCTTGAGTTATCGTATACAGTAGAGGTCCCTCAATAAGGCGGTCTAAATAAGTCAGTTATCCCGATAACGCAGTAAAAATCGCTTGACGCGAATGGGGAATTGCACTCATAACCTGGATTGAATAGGGCGGCCTTCCTCAATAAGGCGGTCATATTGCTCTGGCGTCTGGCACACCGCCGCCTTGCCGGGGGACCAAAGTATACTGAAACACGACAGCTGCGAGTTCGACCAGTAGATTGGTTGATGCACACCTTTGCAAGCTGCCTGATACGTCGAGACCACGTGTTCCATATTCTTGTACTTTTATCTAATCTGAGGACTAGATTACGATTTTTCGAAAGACGACGAGTACAACATGTTCACCTCTATTCGTACATTGCTGTTGTTGTTGTTGTTGTTGTTCTCACATAAACTCTTACCAAGTCCGTGGTCACACAAAGGTACTGGAGCCCTAGGAAGATTCGAAAAAACATTACATACAGCAGGGGGCCGTGTTTTAAGAGCGGTGGGTCGACGCGTGCATGTGCGCATCTGCTGGATGTACGTACTACGCTGATTTATCATTTTGATTTTCTTGTCGGTGTCGATATTATTTACGACTTTAATTTAGAGTTTAGAAAAGAAAGGCGAGTATTCGTATATGTACTATGTCATTCACAACTCGGTTGTACCTGTGTTGCTTTGCTCACCAAACCAAAAAAAAAGTTTGAACAAATAATGTCAATATTATTGAAACCGGGGTTTGGTCTTAACCACCCCCGACAAGGCCTCGTGAAGCACACTCATTGTTCAGCCTGCGCCCTCCCTACTGAGGCATCGGGGCACTACATCACGCAGACCCGAACCCAAGCGAGTCTTGCTGTAACCTACGCCGAAGCTAGATTGGCGATGGGATGCCTCGTTTTCGAAAAATCCGGGCCGCGGCGGCTGAAATCGAACTCACAGCTTCATTCGTGAGGTAGTTTCGCTGACTGATTAGGCTATCTTCACGGCCGAGGTCGCGGTGGTAGACCTTTATGAAATTGCCCAGAACTCCGCCTGTATGCTCACACATACGTAGCTAAGGAACGCTTTGCTGGGTGGTAAAATTAGGGATCGACACTATAGCTCCCGCAATCGGTCTGAAGTGATGTGCCCCAAAAACCGTAAAAACATGGACGAATTTATACCAGATTTATTGTACATGGTCGTACGTCCGCACACACTAGAAACGGCGCTATTTCAAAGACCTGGAACCACATTTTCAAACTTCAGCGACGAGGCCGCGGTGCGTAGAGGGCATGAAAACCGCTGTCACTTTGCCACACCTGTAGTGAGAGCACACAAGAGTCCATCGCAGGGGTGGTGAAATTTCGGATCGACGGCGTGGCCGGAGTTATGGCAATAATTACGAAAGGGTGTACAAGAAAAATACAGAGGTAGAGGTGCTTCCATTTGTGGATTTGTTCAAAGAACCGGCCAAACATATTTTTTTTGAAGGGGAAAGCAACACAGGTGTTAAGTGACGGGTTTTCGTCTATTTTTCCGCGCGCGGAGAAGGGGCTGCTAAGGACGCCAATATATTATACTATACGCCAGTGGCAAAATATATGCGCAGTATACATATATAATACTCAGAAGTATATATATATATATATATACGAAGTATTAGTATAGGCGGGACATGCCTACGTAATTGACCGCTCTCAACCCCTTGAGGACTGCAGTCCCGTTTCGGGGACAAATGGCTTGGAATTAGAGTTAGATGCATGTTTCAGTGCAGTGTAGTACTAAAAGGGATACGTCACGACTTATCTTACCTACAGCAGTAAGTCTCTCTTAGACCGGTGCACCCACTGCAAATAGTCCACACCTCGGACAGATCATGATCTAGATCATCTAGACACTAACCTACCGTTCTGAGGTGCTGTGCAGGATCTGTACCGTACATATCCAATCCAGGAAACTTGTGCTAGATCGTGCAGATCATTATACGGCTCCCACCCGGCAACATGAGCTATTATTGTAGATCGCACAGATCAGGCAATAGATCTGCCCTGAATGATCTAGATCATCAAGTGGGAATCGACGATCTGTCCGAGGTATGAAATACTCGTATGCTCGTGCCGGAGTCGATGAAGTCGTGAAGAAGTCGCGGAACACACGGAGTTAGCTTAAGGAGAGAGGTCAACGCTGTCCATGAACTACATGTAGCGGACCTCTAACGACCCGCGATCTGGTCTGTCCAGATATTTCATGCCTGACTTTGAGACGTGTCCTTCCATGCATGCGTGTTCCGAGGTCTACGATAGATACATACGTATTACCCTGGTACCTGGTAGCTATTTCCACAGCTCAAACCCGGCCAACGTGTTTACCGAGCTACCTGGTATCCCGTAGAAGCTCACACCCGGCAAACATGTGGTAGTTCATGTAGCTCTTACAGATATGGAATGATCTACCCCGAAATGGGCTAGCTCCGAGCTAGGGCGAGCTGATATGTCCTACGTGTGAACAATTTCGAATTGATGGTGTTGGTGTTGGTGTTGGTGTTGGCGTCATTGTGTTGTACGGGGCTGATCAACCACGAGGACACACCTGCTGCTGCACGAGTAGCAGTAGGCTCTCCTGATGTACTGTAGCAATGTAGCAACAGGCTCTTCCTAAACCACAAGGACACATCTGCTGCTGTAACAATAGGCTCTTCCTGCTTTAGGAATGTGGTTATAAACTCTTCTGCTGCACCTTCTACCAGTACGCGTTAAACACCTTCGCAACTACCCTTGCGTTTTTTCTTGAATATATTGCGTGATAAGTCTCCAAGCACTAAAAGTACGACAGCGGTAGGCAAGCCTAGCACGAAGAAAGCGTCGGTGCTGGTGCTGCATCTGCTTGTGCGCTGAACCTGCAACGGTATACCTGGTACCTGGTAGTTTGCTTTCGAACCAAACGCTGTTTCGCTTTCTGGTGGCAATCCTTGGAGTCAGACGTCCTACAAGCACCAGTCAGTGTGCCTTTCGCAAACCCTCCTCCCCGAGCCGTCCAAGTCTCAACGCGCACAAGTCAGTTGTACAGCCGCATCCACCCATGCATATCCATACCTACCACTCTGTCCCAAAACTTTTCCGCACAGAGCGGTTCCAGGTATATACAGTGGTACAGTACCAGAGGTATGGTTTACACTATGTCCGGAAATATAAGAACCGTTTTGGGTATTCGCAATTATACATTTCTACCGCATCGGACCTTTACGTTTCGATACAGTGTGGTAAAGATGGATAGCAAAACATACTACCGCAGGTTAGTTGTCCACAACAGTGCTAGGTAGACGCCCACTTGATGCCATTAATCACGCGGATATGCCAACAGCCCGGGCAAACCCTATCCTCCGTTCCCGGTGCTCTCAGCGCATCACGATCGCGATGTCTTTGTCTAACGTGGACTGTCTGTTGTGCCCGCGCGATGCGACGTGCCGGCGAAGGAGCCTACGGAGAACATAGCAGACATTTGGAATGCCTACCACGACGAGCGAGCAGACTCCCTGGGGACCGTCATTCCGGGAGACTCCCTGGTAGACCTAAGAAAGAAGGCCAAGAAATGGTGAGCTAAAGTTTTTTGCAAATCGATATACGAAGTATACGTACTACTCATTCCGACTCCGAGATTGCGATTGCGATTTCGTGCCCCGTGTTAACCCTTGTGGGGCTTCAGAGGGACTGTTACGGGGGTATGATACATAGTAATCAGGACCAAATACGATTAGGAAAACTAGGGGGATATATAGCTTTTTGGGTCTACCATGGGTCTTATTTACTATGGTCCCCCACATTGGTGTGTTAGTAGTGTCACTAGCGTGTTAGTAGTGTCACTAGCGTGTTAGTAGTGTCACTAGCGTGTTAGTAGTGTCACTAGTGTGTTAGTAGTGTCACTATTAATAGTGTGTTAGTAGTGTCACTATTAATAGTGTGTTGGTAGTGTCACTGTTGCGGGGGTACACAGTAATACATAGAAATCATGACCAAATATGGTTAGGAAAAATAGGGGAATATGTAGGTCTTTGGGTCTATCATGTGTCCTATTTACTACTGGTATGGTCCCCTATATTAGTTGCGAAAATGTTGTATTCTCGTATGATCTGACCATTGCAGCAACGGCCACACCAAGCAGTCCGGGCTGCTATCACCGGGAACCATACGCAGTGCTCAGAAGCCACGATAGACACAATAACCTGTATACATACTCCCCTGTTTTCACTATCCGTATATAGTTGGTATAGTTGGTATAGTTGGTTATCATTAACATTCTATGTTCCCCCGGAAAAACTGCAAGGAGTTGTACGACAGGCGCGCAGCGACAGAGTAGTAGTCCTACTGCTGGGCACTGACACGAAACGGCTGGTAAGGCCGTCGTCTTCATCTTCGTTTTCGTTGCTATCATACACCTATACTGGAAGTCTCGTCGGGTGGGCTACGATATGTATTAAATAAAACCCCTTTGTGAACTGCAACCGCGTTTCGGTGTCTCAAACTATTTGCAGCAATTGCGAATAAATATATGTTTTTGCATTACAGTTGTAAGATTCCAGTAGATTTAGTTACCTGTTACTAATATTTATATTTAGCACCTTCGCTGCTGCAAGAATCATTCCACACTAACTCCGAGTAGTTTGTAACCAAGACGTTGGTGCACCTCTCCTTTAGAGCCGGAAAGAGTTTTTGGGGACAAAAATACTTGGAAATTGTGCGGGATACTTTTTAGGGGTATTACTATTACAGGGGACCATAGTTAATAGGACCTACTGTAGACAAAGTAGAACCTACTATTGTATTATATATTGTTAGCAAAAATAGGGAAATATATAGGTTTTGGTGTATACAGTAGGTTCTACTGTGTCTACAGTGGGTCCTACTAACTGTGGACCAAATATTGTTAGCAAAATTAGGGAAATATATAGGTTTTGGTGTCTACAGTAGGTTCTACTGTGTCTACAGTAGGTCCTATTAACTATGGCCCCCCGTAATAACTATATTTGGTCCTATTTACTATGGCCCCCCGTAAAAGAAATAGGGTTAACTTAACCGTGAATGGAATCAACCGCGAAAAAACAAATGTTTACATTTATTAGCGGATACTCCCCTGTCGCGCTTCCTCGGGAGACCGGTAGGTTGCGGCAAACTGGTGCATGCTTAGGCTACGTAGCTATAGGAGCCATCGTCCCTCTAGAAATGTCTTGTGCCGGAAATCAGCACGCCTGCGAGCATTAACTCGATTCGTCTTTTGCTGGTCACGCTGCTTCCGTCTCGCTGTGGATCTTTCCGGCTCTTGAAGTTTATGCGAAATAGCTATCTTTCTATTCAGCGCCTGCTGTGGTTGCGCTGTTTTTGCGCGAGCTACCGAATAGGCGGCGACGTTGGGTCTGGCGTGTGGGGCGTAGGGCGGCTACCAAGCGACTGTTACGGTTCCTCGTATGTACTTCGAAGTAGATAGCCGTGCCACAACAGTCAGTGCTCGAGACAATTGCTTGCTTTACGCCGACGTCAATGTTAGCAGTAGCATGTTAGCTTACAGATACTGTATGCGGCAATGACGTGGTGCATTTTTGTTGCCCCGCTGGCTGGTATCGTGCAACGTCTTGCACTGCCGGGGCCTGGCGGGCGCATCGCCGATCAGAGGTGTGTATGTATTATATAGCAGAAGCGGAGACAACAAGGAGAACATATATCTCGGAATGGACGTTTTTTAGTTTGTTCTGTTTTGTTTTGTTTTGTGCTGTTTTGGCTCGTTTCGGAGTGTTGCTTGTCCTTTTTCTATCCCAGTGACGAGGCCGGCACCGTCTTGCCGTCGCTACGTGCTTGCAACCCCCGCCCTCGGCCCCCGCCCCGACAAGGGAGATGATCGCAGCACGTACAGTAGGGTATACTCTTATATGGCAAGGCACCCACGAGGCAGTTACATATAATCGTATACCCGTTGCTGTCTCTGGACTTGGCCGCACCAGAAAGTATACCAACTGTCGTCCATATGCAACAAAATAGGCACAAGATGAAGAAGTCCGTCTTACGAACGGTTATTAGTAAGATGCAGCTCACACTCCATGCGACTCGCCGAACACCTCACGGCGCCTCGAGCTTGGCGCAAGCAATGTCTGCCTGGTTGGCGAAAACTCGACGTGCTCAGTCCCGGTATTCTAGGGATGCGAGGGTCTAATATCATACGACTACGGCCATGCACGAATTGAGTACACGCCCCGCCCCTCCCCCCTTCCCGTGCGCGCTATGACCCCCGTGTATTGGCAGCCCTTTGTTTATCCTCCCTGTGTGGCGAGATGAGGGGCACTTTATGATGATCTCTCAGTTCCAAGACACGTGCTTCTTGCTCACCTACCTTGAGGTAAGATTGACTATTTTGGCGCACAGCTATAACAGTATAGCAAACTAATCAAATGCCATGTAACCGTCTACCAGGGTACCAGGTATGTATTAGTGGGAGCGCGCAGCAAGTACGACTATATGGATGTGCATCATGATGCGTTCATGTCGTAGACCTCCTTGCGTTGTGACTCTGGCACACCCATTTGCCTCAGCAGTGGTGTTAGTTTGCTTCGTGTGACCGATCCTGTATTCGCCACTTTTTGTCTACCTTTTTTTTTCCCCTGTAAGGGGCGTTCTTATCGGAACTTATAGTTTTCCAAAAAAAACAAAAATTGGAAAATTTGGATGTTTGTATGAAATTACGGAGGCGTTCTGTAGTAATTTTGGAAAATTGACAGAGGGCAAAATGTCTCGAACGCTTAGCGTTCCAGTGTTTGGAAAAACAAAATGAAATATGGAAACATAAAAAAAATGCGCGAAAAACGAAATGGGAAAATTGGAAATTTACGACAAACAATCCTTCGATAAAACAGGCCTTGAGTCCCAAACGGGTTGTTGGCAGAATATGTCCACTGCGGTATATACGGGTGTAACATTGCCTCCACTGCTTCTACTGTAAGAACGACATCGCCTATTGGACATCGGTAATCTGTCCGATGTCTTGTTCTCCCGGCAGCGGGAGGGGTTGCGAACGAAAAATACAGGTTCGCTTACAAAACCCATCGTTCTTGTTTTCCGTGGTGTTGTGCGGTGTTGCTTTGCGCTGGAGCTCATTGCACGTGCGCTCCGTGTTTCCAGGATATCGCGGAGAGACAAGCAAGGAATTCTGAGAACTCTAGCAAGATGCTACGATATAATACTATTGATTGGCCCGTTCCATCTTTTATCCTAAGAGGAGACAATTATGAATACTAAAAATAGTTAATATTGTACTTTGACCTATCCTGATTGGTCCGTCATACTATTAATGTGTATAATACTATATTACGGGGGTACATAGTTAATAGGACCTAGGTGCACACAAAAACCTATATATTTAAATAGTTTTACGACAATATTTCGTCCTACCCTGGTATTTAATATGGACCACCGTAATATTACTCTGGAAGGAAATGCCAGGACAGTTTCGTCTTAATATTGATAGATTTGTACCCCAACGGTCCTATTTAATATGGACCACCGTAATAATACTCTGGGCGGAAATGTATGTTTTGCCATCCGCATCCTGCTGTATTTGATCGATACCTCAAACATGTACCTAAGTAGCACGCATACATCACTCATAAGTGTTGCGACTACCGGTGTTTCAAGCGGGAAGGTGACAGCGGGGCGTCAACAGGAGTTACTCAGTTCCCGTCCCGTCCCCCGCATGTTGCCTGTGACACTGCAGGACTACAAGGTCAGCCCGGAGGGTGCTCAGCCGTACGCTACGATCTCCATGTACGGGGACCTGGTGGAGAGCAAAGGGCTGGGCTTGATACGAGCGGACATCACGCCAAACCTCACCAAGAAGGTGTGGGGTGGAGGCATACAACGTGGCTCAACCATCTTTGTGGTACAAATTAAAAAAAGAACAGCTGCGAGATGGATGGTTCGAAACTCATATTTTCAAGCTGAGTATATTGGATCGGTCGTGCGTGCTATTTTCCGTCAGGGTACCATGTCGTGAAGGGTGTACTAGTAGTTTGCGGGCGAAGGGGTTATTTGGTATCTGGGCCTGATTCCTCCGCAGCGTCCCGGTTGTCAATAGCGCTTCATTTCGCGTTTCGTGTTTCGTAGGTCATTGCTTGGGTACTTGGTGCCGATAGCGTGATCGTTTCTTGGTTCTCGTCCGAGTACCGGTCGGAAGCGGGAGCGCACAACTGACGCATACGATATACTGCTGTAAGTGTTGGTTTAGTGTCTTGCCTATCGACGGTTTCAAGAGCACGGGCAAAAGCAGGGCTCGAAACAAATGCACGCTGACTTCCACCCCCCCACGGACAGCGTACAAAATACCGCTCTAGGGTTACTGCGCAGTCCATGCTATTAATACCAGTCATTGCCCCACTCCGTACAATCGTTCTTGGGCCATTTTCGGGACATACCCCGCGCTTACGCTCCGCTCCCAGCAATGATTGGTGTATTTCAGTAGATGCAAATACGTGACCCGTATATAGGAGACTGCGGTTTGACCCCTGGACTGACCGCCGCTCTACACTAAAAATAGTATGTTAACCCTTTTAGAGCCGGAAACGGTTTTTGGGGGACAAATTACTTTGAAAGAGTGTGGAATACGTTTTTGCGGTAGTGAAAGGGTTAAGGCCGAAAGAGGCCTTGACGCGCCCGAACAGACAGGTATCCCTACATATCCTATTTTTGGCTTAATGTGCCGTTTCTCGCCCTTGCCCTTGCGTTCGTCCGGATGTCCGAATGAAATTGGTCGGTACCTCTCGCAGGAGGTGGACAGGCTGATTCGGTTGTTGATTCGGTTCTACTCTCCTCACGCCCATCACCACGTCGAGGCGTTCAACCTCAGGCCGGCCGAGTTTGACCTACAAAAAATGCTCAGTGAGACCCCGAGAGATTGACGGGCCGCCTTCGTGTCTCCGCCTCCTCGGTGCACAGCAGGGGTGTGTACCGGCACGCCGAATTATGTGATAGCTGGTTGCTGTTCGTGGCGGGGGGTCGTCTTCGTGGGATGGGATAATCTTCGGGATGGGATGGTCTTCATGGGATGGTAATCGTCATCGTGGGATGGGATCGTCGTCATGGGGTGGGGACGCGTGCCACGAAAGAGGTTGCACTTTTTGGCTTTTTTGTTTCTTTACAACGGGGCTTCTTAACCCAAGATCGTCCGAATGTCATTCTTGTTTAGCTATATGACTTTTTGAAATGCCTAGTCCATGGGTTTGCTCATCGGGCTTTCGTTCCTGTTTACTCAAAACAGTTTTCGGGTGTGATACGGAGCTCCTAAAGTGAAGAGCCTCAGAAAAAAAGCATCATGGAACAACACCTCGATCGTAGCATGGGTCTGGGATCGTCGTTGTGGGATGGAATCATCTTGGTGGGATGGGATCGTCTTGGTGGAATGTGATCGGAGTGTTTTTGACGACTCGGTCGGTGATCTGAGTCGTGAACGGCCCGACCGAGATGTGTTTAGGATAGCCCCAAGTATGCAATGTGGACGCTGGGGGAGAGCTACTAATAGCGTCACCCCCACCGATATAAAAAACTAAATTAAAACGATGGCAGGGCCCGGGGTGGGTTTATTTGTTGGAGACAAAATCCCATTTTTTTTAGGGGCTTGGTTAGGTAAGATTCCAAGGAAGGGTAAGCTGGGCTAGCCAAGCTGAAACATATACGGGTACACCAGGTACTACACCTGGTGTACGGGTATACCAGGTACCTGGTTCATGCAGTACCAGGTATACGGTATACCACGTGCCAGGTACATATGCCGATGCTAGCCGCTCTCGCCCAGCCTTGCTGAAGCTTGCGTATAACCATCGCTCGAGGTTTTTCTTCGGAAATACCCCCGGTTCAGATTTTATCCTGCGTGTATTACCCCTTTTACGGCCGAGGAGTATATACAGTACTGAAGCGACCAACAGTAATGCACCAGAAGCGAGTCTTATCAACCATTGCTAGTATTACTATTTCTAGGCCGCGCCGACAGGCAGTATACCGCAGACAACAGACACACTAATTAAACCAGAAATAAAACAATGGTAAGTCTGTACGCACTCCGTAATGAACAGCCTTTTTTGCCACATGGCAACGAACGTCCTCATTATAACGTCCTAGTATAACCATAAGCAGCACAGCGTTGCCTGGTGCGGCCAATGCCGTACTCGTTAATTTTCTTCGCCAACTTTTTTTTTTCCCACTGAAGTCCCAAACGGGTTTCTTATTGATCCTAAGGCTTTCTTCGACGCGGCATCTTGAACCCCGAGTGCACCGCCACTACTCCTGCCGTCAGGTTGGTGTGAGACACCATCCGAAAGCCTGCCGATGTCATTCGTTGTTCGAGCTCGTGTTGCCTGGGGGGTGTAGGCAATCGGGATGGCGCGGAGAGTGGAGGAGGTGCGCGGGGCGGGGGGGGGGGGGGACTCAATTCGTGCATGGCCGAAGTTGTACGACATAGACCCTCACATCCCTACTATTAATATGCCGGGACGGAGTTACTTGCCTTAGTCTTTTGACCATTGGTCACGCATTCCTTTCGAGCTGGAGCACCGTTCCTACTCCTAATAGAGACACCTCGGGGGGGGGGGGGGGGTAGGCTTATATTAATTACGTTCGCAATTATTTCGGCAAAATTGGGCGTTAATAAGAGCAAGAAAAAAGGAAACCCACAGCAGGCTTTTACGTTTTAAGAATGCGCCATTACGCTTATCATAAGAGCCCACCACTTATTCGGAGACCCACCTACTGACGTTTCATTGATCAACTATTAATAGTGGTGAGATTGGGTTAGGATTAAGGCTAGTCCGCGTTGTCTCGTACACAGGCAATGTCAACCATAGTGTCACGCAGGTCATGTCAACCATAGTGCCCGCAGGTCATGTCAATCATAGTACCCGCAGGGCATGTAATGTCAACCATACTTCCACGCACGGCACGTCAACAAGAAACACGCAGGGTGCGTCCAACATAGTGCCACGCAGGGCACGTCAACCATGGTGTCACGCAGGGCACGTCAACCATGGTGTCACGCAGGGCACGTCAACCATGGTGTCACGCAGGGCACGTCAACCATAGCGCCTCGCAGGGCACGTCAATCATAGTGTCACGGTTAGAGTTAAAGTTAGTCCGCGTTGTCTCGTGCGCAGGTCGTGTCAACCATAGTGCCACGGTTAGGGCTAAGGTTAGTCCGTGTTGTCTCGTGCGCAGGTCATGTCAACCATAGTGCCACGCAGGGGTCGCCAACCATAGTGTCACGCTTAGGGCTAAAGGTTAGTCCGCGTTGTCTCGTTCGTAGGTCATGTCAACCATATTGCCATGGTTAGGGTTAAGGTTAGTCCGCGTTGCCTCGTGCGCAGGTCATGTCAACCATAGTGTCACGCAGGACTCGTCAACCATAGTGCCACGCAGGGCACGCCCACCATAGTGTCACGCAGGGCACGTCAACCCACAGTTTCGAACAGCTGACAAATCACAAAGCATTCTCTCACGCTAGTACTCACTGTGGGAACATTCGGATGCTCTCGACCAGGTACTGATAGGCGTCTTTGTCCTTCGCCACCACCTGCCGCGGCACAAAATCGAGGATCAAAACAAGCGAAAGTTCGGTTGTACAAAAAGTTTGCGATAAGTTTATTCTTCGATTCAGCCGCCCCAAGAAACGATAAATTTGTTATTTGATCCAGCCGCTCACCAAGACTTTCACGAGAAATGTACCACTTCGTATTGAATTAACCCCTTGGGGGCTCACAAAAAGCGAAAGCTCGGTTATCGCTCCTGCAACTTTACGAGAAAATTATTTGTTTTGATTCAGCAGCTTCACGAAGCTTTACGAGAAACGTATTATTTTATTAATCCGCTCCAAGAAGTTTCCGAGAAATATATTGTTTCATCAATCAACCCCTATATGGGGCGCTCCAGAGCGGGAAGAAGCCGGCGGGGGGGGGGGTGTACTCATATCATGCACGGCCGTAATCGTATGACCATAGACCCCCCCGCCGGGGGTGATAATTACAGCATCAGCTACAGATTTGAATAGCGGCCCGGGAGTGTGAAAGCAGGGCCGTGCTACAATTCGACGCGAGTCGACGAGGGAAGAAAGTGTTGAACTCTTCTCGCGATAAAAATGCCAAGGCACGTTCCGTAGTGGGGAGGGGGGTGTACTCAATTCGTGCACGGCCGCAGCCGTATGACCACGTACGGTTGAGGGGAGGGGGGG
>JAYJME010003284.1:0-12323 GCA_036873775.1 Costaria costata | reverse complement strand
CCCCCCCCCCCCCCCCCCCCCCCCCCCCCCCCCCCCCCGAGTGTGGTGTTTGGCATCTCAATCCCCGGCCGCCTTTGGTGTCACTGTTGCTCCTTCACTGCTGGAGGCGCTCAGTCAAAACAAGTCCCGCCCCCCGCCGAAATTCCACACATTCTGTATCAAATATCCTCTGATGTTCGATCCTGTGTCAAGGCTGATTCTCTTTTTCGTTTTGTAGGGGACTCGATACGTACCTTCCAATGTGATGGCATGGTATTTAGTGCGTGGCCTATAATGCAGTCTGACTCTATAATGCCTTTTTTCTGTGTTGAGGTTTGTGCCCATCCACAGACAAAACGGGTGTCTCTCTCTACGGTGAAACACCGGCACGGGACACTCGGTCGGGTGAGACGTTTGTTCCGACTGTTGACGCCAGTGGCAACGCCATCATGAACGGCATGGAAGCAATCCGCGGAACACAGGTGTGCTGTGAGTTGTCCACCAGAGGGGAACTTGGAACGCCCTTCATGGTTGTCAATCTCTCGCCCCGACTCTCAATTTTCATTATATCCCTTCTGATTGTGGTGGAACACTCCTCTACCCCCTTGCGCACTAAATGCAGACCGTGTCGCAGGCCCGTTTGGTGTTGCCTTTGCTCAGAACCGATATCGCCTCTAAGCGCTCGTAACACATCGCTCTACTATGTCGAGGGGGGGGGGGGGGGGGGGCAAGCTTAACGGACCACCGTCAGCGCGTCTCGGGGGTGCGGCAAGAACAGTCGCGCTCAGGCCTCGACACGGACATGCATAAAGCTACCGAGGGGTCTGGGAAGCATCAGTTTGGTTACAAACAGGCAACTCCACGGTCGGGCCACAGCTAACACCTCTGGTGCGGGGAGGCTAATTGATAATTTTTCAAAGTATATTGTTGCGTACTATGATGGAGGTACTCGTGGCACGTTTTGCCTATATTTCTTTATGGGCGATGGAGCTCCTCATCCCGAAATCGTCGTTGTTCCGTTCTTGATCTGCGATAAAGTTGGTTAGTGTGTACCTAGGCCATGGGATAACTCATCGGGTTAGTTAAGCTCATACAATTTCTCAAGGTTGTGTTTGGGATGAGGTACGGAGCCGCCCAAGTGGGGGACCTCCCAGAAGAAAAAATAGGCGCACCCTTATCGTAGCAAGAGTCTATGGGGTTTGCTTCGACGTGTGATGATGCCTACGGGGGGGTTGAATTGGTTACCAGGTTTGGTGTTACCATGTTTGTCAAACCAGGGGGTTCGGTGCGTGATATGTCCAGAGCTCTTCCACTTTGAAACCTGATGAATGCTGGGTATCTCGCCATTGACGTAGATAATTAGGGCATCCTTGTTGGACTAAGCCTAGTGTTTTGGCCGGTACTGCCAAAAACAAACATATCGTGCGGATTGGCGTTCCGGGACATCCGCCGCCAGAGGCGGGGAATGAGATAATACAGGAGCTGTTTGGTCACGGATCGGACACCCTCTTCAGTCGCTAGCCGCTTCAACGGGTGCGTGCGTTGAATGGAAAGCACGAGGAACAAAACGAAGAAGAAGATCAGCCTATGGGTGCTTTCAACCAGTGCGTACATTCGGGCCGGAAACCTGAGTTCTTCTTAGCCCTCGCCACTCGAGGGCTAAACGACACAACGATTACGTGTCTTATAAACGAAATAGTGCTAGCCGGGACATGTGGCTACAAGACAAGTTTGATACAAAAGCGATTCCCATTCACAGGCAAGAACTTTGCCAGAACCTCAGCAAACAAAGGAGAACACAGGGTATACTATGCTACAGAACAACATGTCTGGTACCTGATGCCGTCTACTTTGCGATCAACGGTGCAACCCTCAGGCTATGCTAAGCCCCGTAATGTTAAGAATTTTCTTTGCTTTCGTACATACAGCCAGCGACCTGGGTTCGGCATACCATTAGTAACGGTGCCGTAAGATCCTTTGAGAACGTCCCTTGGAGCGCAAAAATCATGTTTGGTGGAAACCATTACCCCGGGGCGTTTTCATAGGCAGGGAGCGCTGTGTTCCAAAATTGAAAAACATATCGGGGCACGTGAGGGGGGCGTTCTCAAACGTCGTTGTTACTGGTTGTCGTATGCTCCCTTCGTTGGTGTGCTACCTCAGTGGACATCACACGCGGCATAGTTGGACAATCCTACTCTGCGTTCTATGTACGAAGGCTTGGGCTGGCCGAATAAACAGGGTGATTCCTTTAACATATCTAGCGGACACCTGACAATATCCCCACGCACTTTCGTGTTTTGGGCAGTGAACGCAACCGCAAATAGACAAGCGGAGCAACGTGGTCCACGGGGGGCACTCCAGCTCATCTTAAATACACGCACCAGGAAAAACATTTCAACTACGTGCGTTCCAACGGAAATAGGACATGTGTTTTTTGTATCTGGTATTCCACACACACAAGACGGGCCTCCAAGTCTAGGTCGACGATTATATTCACACGGGGCAGGCTTGCCGGGGTCTTCCTGATCTCAAATTGTATTGGTACGGGTGGCGTTCGCGCACGGCTTTAGTTCAAACTCGCTGTGATCACGGACTTACACTTTGACCAAGGTGTTTCAAATCTCAAGTGGTACACGCGTACGCTTTCATAACCGCTCTCCGCGTGTATCGTCTATGGTAGCTTGTTGTAGAGTATTTCCAGCCTTGACGATTGGCCTGAAAAGCTTGGATTGTGGACACCCCTGTACTGTATGACGAACGTGTTGAGGGATACTTGCTGTACAAAGGAAAATGAGTGATGGAAGATGAGAGGATCGAAACAACGCTCAGTCCGCCGTTTGTATCGTCAGAATATGAGGGTGGGTTGTGACTTCATCATTTTGGTGGGAACGTGTCTAGAGGAACTCCACCGCTTGGTCAAACGCCTCGATGCCAACCAAGCATGAAGGCGCCTAACGATGGAGGAATATCAAAGAGGGACTACTATAGCCAGGTGGCCCTGCAGTGGTAAACAGAAAGCAACAGGGCGAGGGCATATCTCGTAGTCCCATGGTCGGAGCTTGACGGAGACCATGACGGACAAAAACAAGCCTAGGCAAAAGGATAGGGTTTAGGTCCGGCGGTTCATTGGTCACGATCGAAAGCTCGAAGAAGAGAGTGATTTCCAAGCACTTCTCGCCTGCCGGGCCCGGTGGAAGATGCAGTTGACGACGGGACCATATGTCAAGAAGGACGACGGCGAGGTGGCCATGTCCCTAGTACAGAGCATGCCACACGATGAAAGCGATGACCGACAGTCCTAGCGCGTGTAATTCTAAACATGCACGCGGTATCTAAACTTGCAAAATTCCGGTAGGGTGAGCGTTGCTGCCAACAATTTGTATAGGGATAGGCTTGTCCAAACATGCCGTACGCCTTAGAGCGGTATCTCGCCCTACAACGTCTTACCCAGCCAGTTCTTGAAACTGCTGGATGCGGTAAAACAAGGAAACAACCAACGGAATTTACCAAAACAAAGATTAGCCAAGTCCGCGCATCCGAGACGGACAAGAGAGACCCATATCCGCAACCACACTGGGGCGGATCCTGCACCGGCCGTGGTTGAATGAGTGGGACACCGGCCCGTCATATCACACTGTACCCTGCGCTCTCATCCATTAGTGTGTGCAGTACTCCCCGGTCGATGGAAGGCGTTTCGCACGCACATGTCCTTTTGCATATCCACCACTGCAGTTGTCAAACCTCGATAAAAATTACGGGTATTTTCCCACGGCAAGTCGTTAGTGGGGACATAGAGCCGACTCTCCACAAGTTCCCAACAAACTTGGTGGTCGACCTACGCACATAGGCGGGTCAATTATCTGCTACCAATATTACGAGGTTCTCTTCGGAACGTACTTACTCGCGGAATACAATGACATACCGTGCGTGGAACCCTGCACGGGGAACGAACGGGCACCGTGAACCATACAGCTTCAATAAACAATGATTGCGCACACACACAGTGAATCGGGTTCTGTATTTTTCTTTTTTAGGTTGCCGCCAAGTGACCCGGTTAATCAATACGTTCAAGATCAAGATCCGTAGTAGCCCATTCAAGCTCTCCGTCATTGAAAGTAGCCTGGCGCAGTTGGGTCTGACCCTCACTGACGTGGTGAATACTAAACGTCGTGCTGTATAGGTACACAGTCTCTAGCTGGAAGCTGCGGGCTGAAAGTACATCGGGCTCCTAATCGAAACGAAGTGACTCGAAACACGCACAGCCCCGTGTCTTGTGTTTGGCACGTGCCTGCCGAGGGGTGGAGGGACACCATGAACATAGACCGTGGTTTTTCCTATCTCACGCCGTGAACGGACAATATGTTGTACTCCTCCTCTCTTCTGATTGCCGCTCGATGAACCGTGTCGTCAACACGCACAGGACCAAGTCGTAGCCCGTGCGAGTTCCCCATTGATGCAAAGCCACCAACCCGCACAACTACACCCATATACTGTCCAACAAGGATAACCTACCAGAACAGAACAAAATTCGAAGACACGAGCGTATGCAAATGCCACGGCCATGAAGCAGCGGTACCTCTTAATTTCCTTGGACTTCACACACATGGAATCTTATACACTGGGGTTTATAAAACAAAATAATGAATCTGAACATCGGTGTGCCCACACAACCGGACAAAAAAGACTGCAAGTAAATACTTTTTAAAACCTACTAAACCCCTTTAGAGCCGGAAACGGTGTTTGGGGACAAACCCACTTGGAAATAGTGTGGGGTGCGTCCAGTCACCACGGAAAACCGTCGGACGTGAAAGCAGACACCCTCTACGTATGGTGCCGGTTTTTGTCGGGTGCAGTTCGCCCTTCCTGCGACTCGCCAAACACCTCACGGCGATCCGCGCTCGGTGCCAGCAATGTCTGCCTGGTCGGGGAAAACCCGACGTTCTCCCTCCCGGCACAGTAGAGATGTGAGGGTCTTAAGGCCAATCGACTACCGCTGCGAATGCTATGAGTACACCCCCCCCCCCCCCTCTCTATGGTTCCATGTCATAAATAATAAATACGGCGAAGGAACCATACCACCAGAAGACCGTTGTCCTGTAGTTGCCTAAATTAATGCTGGATACAGGCCTCCGCGCACAGCTGCCACGGCCTTCTCCTTCCCTCGCTGCTGTCGATGACAATCGGCAGGTGCCTCTCGCCGTCATGGGTGGCGGCACAGCGTTCAGGTGCGGCTAGTGCTGGCAACAAAACCCACGTCGAAAGGACCGGCCACGCGGTCTGCAGTCGGGACGGAAGACGGAGGGGAGCGAACAATACTATCAGGAGGGGCTTTTCGAATTGCAATATACACTCCGAGGCCGTTAATTAAAAAACCAAAACGTAAGTAGTACCGAAGCGACGGAGAGGCTCTCAACTGTAAACCTTGAGATGATGATTGCTGACGTATTTATTCACGGACGACGGTACATGTTAGAACGTGAAGCCACCAAACCGTGCTCTGTATTCTGAGGTAGTTAGCTTCCTATAGCAAAAAGGCCTTGGACCTCCTTGACAGAGTTTCCTTCACACACTATTACGGGGAACCATAGTAAATAGGACCACATAGTGTTTGCAAAAATAGGGATATATATATATATATATAGGTTTTGGTGTCTACAGTAGGTTATTTTGTGTCTACAGTAGGTGATATCAACTATGGACCCCATATTGTTGGCAAAATTAAAGAAACATATGGGTTTTGATGTCTACAGTAGGTCCTATTGTCTCTACAGTACGTCCTATTAACTATGGTCCCCCGTAATATGATAATTTAAACAGGTGAGATTCTGCGATACAACGATCTACGAAATGCCGGAATCCCTTGGGGGAAACAATGTGTGCACGCGCACCCAGTACCTGTACTGTATTTGAACGGAGAGTGTTGATCAGGAACGATTACTAACTTTCGTCCTTTTCACTATACCTAAAATAGAGCCATGCTAGAGATGACCCGTTTTGTTTTCTGAGGCTCTTCACTTGAAGAGCTCCATATCATACCCAAACACTGTTCTTGAGTAAACTGGAAGGGCAGCCCGATGAACAAACCCATGGACTAGGCATGTAGACAAATTCATGTTGCTAAACGAGAATGACATTCTGACGATTTTGGGTTAAGGAGCCCCGTCATTCAGCAACAAAAAAAACAAAAACGTACCAACCTTTATCGTAGCACACGTCAATATAGTCGGTGAAATGTTCTGTTTTTCCATGGCCTTCCCCTTGCCTGCCCGCGACATCCTCATTCGTCAAGCTATCGAATACTCCGTGTGTTACGTGTGTTTGGGTTTTAACAACTTCGTTTAGACATGTTTTCACACTTACAGCTTTCCTGCGTGCCGCGAATGGCTTCCATGCCGTTCATGATAATGTTGCCTCTGGCGTCCACGGTAGGGACGAACGTCTCGCCTAGAACCCCTGTAGCATCCCGGTTGATGTCGTGGAGGTCGACCGCCAGGTTCATCTGCCACGTGAGGTGGTCGGGAAGGTCGAACGTGTCGGTGGGATCGCGCATGGCCACTTGGTGCAGCCTGCCGTGGCTCAGGCGAATCGTGGCGCTTGGAGTTGATATCTTGAAAGAGGCATGCTCAGACTGGTGGGCGAACAGCCCCCCGTCCGTGTTCACGGACTTTTCCACGTAAGCGGCGCATTCCATCATGTTCGTTGCCGTGGGGTCGCCCATGATCCATTCGCTCATGTCCTGGGTGGCAGACGCGACGGGGGCGTCAGCCATGAACAAGGCCGTGTCCTGGGACTCGTAACTGTGCTCTTGACCAACGCGGACTTGCTCGAGCATCTTCCTCTCCCAGTACTTCTCGAAGCCGAAAGACCTGCACGCCCCGGGGAGGTTGACGGCAGATATTCCTACGCCGGCACCGGGCGACGCTGTACCAGGAGCGACAAGGGCATCTTCGCCGTTAATAGCAACGCTGAGCGCGCCGTCGGCGAGACAGGTGTTCATCCCCTCGGGACAGGCGCTGTCCAAGCTGTGCGGGTTGTTCACAGATATGACGATGCTGTGTTCGATATCGTCAGCACCGACGGTGATCAGAGATACACCCGTAATGTACGTAATCTCCGGAACATCCGGCACCGGAGCCGTCACCCTCATGTTCAGGTGGAAAGCCGGAAGGTCCGAGATCAAGGCGTACCATGCCCCATCCTCGCCCGTGAAGTCAAACTTCTGTCCGTGGAAGCCGGTCATGTGCGGGTCACCTGACGGTCATGGGGGAGGGGGGGGGGGGGTGCGGCCGTTTTATCAAACTTGTGACTATGGCATACCGTTGAACAATGCGGTAAACATAGGATAACACACCACCCACGACCCAACTACAGTAGTAACTTATGCTTAAGATTCGCCTAGATCACGCAGGTCACAGGTGTGCCTCCTTGCCGGTACGCCTCTTGTGCTGTAAAATGTGGTAGCCCGAGAACCGGGTGCACCTCTGAACCTTCACAACTTGTTTACTTCCCCATGTAACGCTTACCTCCGTCCCGTCCCAAAATATCTGCCAGCCTGCGTGCAGTAGATGAAACCGGCTGTACCGGTTTTGATGCCGTCAGAGATGCTGATGCTGGTTCTTTCACGTGCTGGCTGCTAGTTTACAGATGGCTTGCACCACCCCAAAACAAGCAAGCTCCAAACATGATAGATAGGTCGTTGACTACAGCACCAAGTGCCCCCCGCAAGCTTAAACGTCTTGTCCAAAAACCTCCTACAGGGATGTTTTTCCTTCAACCCTCCCTCCCTCCCTCCCTCCATCCCATCTTGTAATATCTGCTAGCCAATATCTACCGTGGAGGCATGCTGCGATAGAGGTGCACCGTTTTAGTTTTTCTGGGACTCCTCACTGTAGGAGCTCTGTACTTCACCCACATACTTGTTTTAAGTCAACCGAAAGTGCAACCCGATGAAATCAAACATGGCCCAGGTACACAAAAACGATCTTATTGCAAAACAAGAGTGACACCCTGACGATCTTGGGTTAAGGAGCTTCGTCATTCAGAAACAAAAATGGCCAAAAGGTGCTACGACCTCTATCGTAGCACGCTTCCGTGTGGCCTGTAGTATTATACTTCGTATATGAAATGATTACGTGTATGGGCTGTTGTTGCGTCAAAGGAGGGTCGATTACCACCCGCTGACCGCTACGTAGTGGCCAGACGAATTCTACGAACCGCAGAAAGGGCCTCTCTTACCGCAGGCGCTCGAGCTGCCTCCGAGTAGAGGCTCGCAAGTTTGCGAGGTGGTGCAGCAGATTTCGTCGCTCGCGCATTCATCGTCGCTTGAGCAGGTGTCTGCGAGGCGCGCGGCGGCACAATTGTCGGGTACATTGGAACCAGGTGCAATCGAATACTGTGCCGTCGCGACTAAAGGGCCTGTTGCGGATGTCGGTGGTCATTTTACGGTGATAAACGTCAAATATGTTTGCATTTCGCCCCTGCCCTTGGATTATCTAGTGAATCGATTGGAATATCGAGCAGCGTCAACCAAAATTGACCCGTACCCCTCTTTTCACCAGATTATGTCTTTAATCACTTCTAATCATGGGCCACGCGAATGTCCCAACACCCGGCACACTGCAAAGATTTTACACATACGCTGGGTGCAACTGCGGCGATGCACACTGGTGATCCTCTCTAGTGGCGCTGTGCAGCGGAATTCATGGGCAGCTTAGATGTGTCTCGTCCAGGCCACAAGCAAAACTCCACGCTATGAAAAGGGGTAAAAGAGCCCACACCGGAATGCCATGACAGAGCATTTAAAATCCAACGGGAGTACAACGGGCCATGAGGTCCCATCGAAGTCCCGTACACCACAAATGGGAGTCCTGGAGACGTCTCACGGGCGACTAGTAGGCATTACGGTGAACATGAGCGAACCTACGCGGAATCCATGAGAGGACGGTGGGAAAGCTCACTACACGGCAGACCTTATGGTAGTCCGAAGGGAAAGCGGTCGGCAATCATTCTGGTATGCCAACGGCGACACACTAGTTAAGCGTATCCTATAGCCCCTATGCCTTGGAGCACCTTAACCCGTTATCCTACCACATGTGTACTACTTTTAAAACATCATTTAAACCGTGGCAAAACCCTCATTGAAACTACCCGTCAACGATGTTGAGCGATTATACGCTGGGTAATAGGATAAGATGCCAATATATTTGATACCTAGATGTCTCAGTTTGAACTCAACGGAGAGTTTTCAGGGGTCCGTACGTTTGGCATTGAGAATGAGCGAGGCTCCCTCCGGCACACGCTGAAATGTAATAACCATTATTGTTTTTCCCACCATTTGTGCATAAGGAGTCAAACATCAGTTGAGCACTTAGGTATTCGTACAACGGACATCTGTTGAGCACTTAACTGTTAGTCAAACATCTGTTGAGGATCCATGCTATGACAGAGGTGTTGTTCCATGATGTTATTTCTGAGGCTCCTCACTTTAGGAGCTCCATATTACAACCCGAAAACTGTTTTTGAGTAAACTGTGAGGGTAGCCCAATGATCAAAGCCACGAGATGGGCACTGAAAACAACCGTACTGCTGCACTAGAATGAAGTTCGGACGATTTCGGGTTAAGGAGGCCTAGTTATTCAGAAGCGAAAAAGGCAAAAAGTGCAACGTCTCTCGTAGCACGCGTCTGAGCCCGTTATCACCGCAGTTCCTGCGCCGTTATCCTTCAAAGAAAACAGAATGTACCACTGACATCTACTTCCCATAAGTAAGCGAGTTCCGTACGGAAACCTTCGAATATTTGCAACGGTTAATCGATAGTGTATTCCGATCCATGGCTGTGGATACTTGACCATTATCGTTGACTACTACGCACACCGTTTACAAACGTCGAATACCTAGTCAATACAGTGGGTACCCCCATGAACTAGGCCCCAATAGGACTGCAGGAATTCCAGACATGAACCAAAAAGTCAGAGTGTACAGTTCGTTAGTTGCAGGATATACTAGTCCCAATTAATTGTCTTGGAACCAACGGTACCCCCAGCTACCGCACCATGTCTCGGAAACATGGTTCAACTCCTGGGGTAGTCACTAAGGGAAAACCGACAAAACTTGACAAAACAAAATATGCTAGAACCCCGTGACCATGGTACTGGTGCGTTCTACACGAGGGATCCCCTCCGTTCTTCCTGCGTAAAAGGTAAGGACGAGAAGGTGCAAACCAGGGCGACCCAAGGCTTACCGACGGATGGGCAAGAGAATGCCTTGAGCAGCTCCGAAGAGGACCCCACTGTGAAACGAAACGCAGAGCACAAAAAATGGACGCACGTCGAGCCACAACAAAACGAGAGCGAGGCGTGAATGTGCTTGTCAAAAACTGCGAAACAATGTCAACGTTGTCGATAATCATTATATAACTCGAATCGGAGGTCGCTAGCAGTTCACACGAAAAAGAAGCAACGAGCGTCGAGCAGCGCAATAATCAACTCCACCGCGTTGCTCTGATGATGTAGCACTTGTTGTGTATATTAAGCGCACCTCATATGGATGTTGTGCAACATTGAAGCACACTTTTCCGACACAAATATTCGCGAGCACGCGAAATTTTCCATCCACAGGGGGCCACCCGAGAGCGTCGTTTGCACCCACTTTGATGAAGCTGGATGGTGGAGCGTCTGACGCAAAGGATATATTTCCCTCTCACAGCCGGCACTACAGCAGACCCATGCTACGATAGACGTGCGCCAACCATTTGTTTTCCGAGACTCTTCACTTCAGGAGCTCCATATCACACCCGAAAACAGTTTTTAAGTAAAACTGGATGGGCAGCCCGATGAGCAAACCTTTAAAAAGAAATCATACTGCTAAAATATTGGCATTTGGACGAGTTTGGGTTAAGAAGCCGCGTCATTCAGAAACAAAAAGGGCAAAAAAGTGCTACCTCTATCGTAGCGCGCGTCAGCATCAATATTGAGAACGAGGTCGATGCTTGCGATGGGGTGTCATCGTGGCTGTTTTCCCTGTATATAGTCTTTACGCCTTCTCCGAAGCCATGGCGTGCTTCTCCGTAGGTGTAGAACAGCGAGAAGCCAATGCCGAGGCGTTCTACGATGTAGAGGTGCACGGGTTTTTTTTCTGAGGCTCCTCACTTTAGGAGCTCTGTTCATCACCCACATACGAACTGATTTTGAGTCAACCAAAAATACAATCCGATTACAAAACCCATAAACCTAAGTACACGACAACAAACAAAACGCTAAACGAGAACGACAACCCCTTTAGAGCGGGAAACGGTTTGTGGGGGACAAAACTACTTGGAAATAGTGTGGTTTACGTTTTGGGGGTAGTGAAAGGGTTAAGGAGCTCCGTCATTCAGGAAAGAAAAGCCAAAAAGTGTTACCTCTATCGTAGTACGCGTCTGCCGACTGTTCATAAACTCAACCGACACAACGAGTTCCACTACGCGCTGCATCCCACCGATGTAGCACGAAACCTATAGGTAGTTCGATTTCGTTAGGTTGTGAAGAGTCCAGCAGCAATATATAAGAGCGTTTTTAGGGAGAGCCTCGTTGGACCTGCGGTACCGATACTTCTTATGTTACGTTACGCGTTTCGACTCGACATACACACACCGCAGCTGTAGCCATTTATTCCAGGCTGGCACTCGCAGACGGTGCCGTCTTCGTCGCAGACGGGGTCTTCCGGGCAGCCTGTGGAATAGCGCAAAAACAAAAGAAGATGATACAATACATCCTCAGCGCTTGACTCGCAACAGTCAGGTGGTGGAGAAAGGCGGTGCCGTGCTTCGGCATGGGGGCTACCACAAATGATCACCCCCGCTCACAGGCTACTCGGAGAGTGCAACTCCATTTCACACTTAAAACGAAGGTCTTTAGGCTTGGGTCTGTCGGAGCGGCAAAATAAACAATTCCATGGTGGTGCATATTGCGAAAAAATAAAAAGAAAGCGTAAAACTGAAAGGGGCGGTACTTAGTTCAAGGCTACGACAGACACCTGTATACAGGACTATCGGTGCTACGGCAGCGGGACACAGGCAACGGTGGAGGTGCACCTCCAACTAACTTTCTACAGTTCCGCACTTGGGGGGTCTCTTACCTCATCGAAAATAAACACTAACTGCACACAAATATGGAGAGCTTAACTCGAAGCATCATTCCATGGCCTGTACGTAGCAAATCACATTGCAAACCAACCGGAAGGCCGACGAGTTTGGGTTTAAGGTGCTCCGTCGTTCAGAAACAATTTGACCCAAAAGGTGTTGTACCTCTAATGTAGGACGCGTCGGGGGGGGGGGGGGGGCACCGTTGGGCCCTATTGGTTGAGCC
>JAYJME010003283.1:0-12323 GCA_036873775.1 Costaria costata | reverse complement strand
GAGTGTTATAAGGCTTAGTTTGTGGGTAGGTGATGGTTAACCTTTTACCAGTAGTCCAACAGACTAATACCTTAACATCATAATTCAGATAACAGATAACAAAAACGCCAAAAAAAATGGTACACCACTATCGTATAGCACGCGCCATAGCACAGTTTGGGCGAAATATGTATTACTTGACGACCGAGGAACTACTACTATTACGGGGGACCATAGTTAATAGAACCTACTATAGACACAATAGGACCTATTGTAGACACCAAAACCTAGATATTTCCCTATTTCTGCTAACAATATTTGGTCCGTAGTTAATAGGACCTACTTCTGTAGACACAATAAAACCTACTGTAGACACCAAAACCTATAATTCGTATATATTTCCCCGTTTTTGCTAACAATATTTGGTCCTATTTACTATGGTCCCCCGTAGTACTATAATATAGTAGACCCATGCTACGACAGAGGTGCAACGTTTTTTTTTCTGAGGCAAATCATTTGAGGAGCTCCGTACCGCCCGAAACCCTGCTTTCGAGTGCCCGGTGAACTGGAAGGGTACATACAGCCCGATGAACACACCCATGGACTAGGGGCATAAAAATAACATATTGCTGAACAAGGATGACATTCCGACCATTTTGGGTTAAGAATCCCCGTCATTCAGAAACAAAAAAAGTAAAAAAAAATACGTGCAAGTGCTACGAGTACCCAATATGCCATTCGTGTCTTCTGCTGTATCAGTAAATTCTAGCAGCACGGCTACGGCTCCGCCCGTGGCATTAAATTTGCTTTGCCCATAGTGGTAGGGTATACGTAGGGTATTATAGTAGTACGCAGTACGTACCGGTATTATAGTGTGCTGGGAAGGACCACTCTGAACGGAAATGTAAGGACCATTGGGAGGTATAATTGTTAAGGTTTCAGTACTATTAATAATAGCATTCGATGTAGGAGTGTGAAGAATGTTCGATGATAGCCCCGCATCTAGGCTGCAAAGACTGGCGCTGGCAAGAAAGTCGTTAACCTGACCGAGCAGACACCCCCGTGTGTCGAGGATGATGTGTGAAGAATTGATGACTCTTCTTGCTGAAGAAGGTCGCTTGAGGGCAAGAAAAGCTTAGGACGATGACCTGCTGTGATGTGTTCAGATGCGCGGTTGGACGAGTGAACGTGGGGGGTGTGCAAACACTCCGTCCAGTTCCCATCAGCTCAATCTTGATGGCCTCTTACGGCAACGTCTATCGACGGCTTGTCGCTGCAACTCGTCGACTGCAAGAACTGCTGAAGGGGTCTCTTCGAAATATCCCGTTACTCACAATGCGGTGTAATTAGTTGAACCGCAACTTACGAAGCATTGACTCAATAGGCAATGTACTGCTTATCTCTTAACTGGAGGCCATGTGATTTACTCGTATGATAGGGTTGCACCTTTTTTGTTTTGTTTTGTTTTTTTCTCTCGAAGTCGATTTTTTTGGGGGTGAGGGATAATGGTATGGAGAAGCAAGGAGCTCCTCGAGCGAAAATCATCATGAATACGCATGAGGGTACATGTTACACCTACCGTAGCACTGCGTACATGTTACACTTCAGTAAAAAACACATGCTACTAATAGTATGGTAGGGGTATTGTTCCATACTTTTTTCTGAGGTTCCCCACGTAGGGGGCTCTGTACCTCTCATCCAAAACCCAACTTTTTGAGAAATGTTGCGAGCTTAACTTTAACCCGATGAACCATCCCATGGCCTGGGTTACACAACCAATTGTAAAAAAATAAAAACAAGAATGGGATCCCGACGATTTTGGCTTAACCCTTTTACTACGCCAAAAAGTATCCCACACTATTTTCAAGTAGTTTTGTCTCCAGAAAAACCGTTTCCGGCTATACAGGGATTAAGGAGCTCCGTCGTTCAGAAAATACTTTCGCCAAAAAATGCTCTAGCTCTATCGTAGGTAGCACTCTTCTACAATACTCGGTGTATAAAGTATAGCTCTCGCTATTTTACGGGAGGACAACAGTAGCCAGTAGATAGGACCCACTATAGACCCAAAAACCAGTAATACATTGTACGTATCTTCCCCTAATTTTCCAAGCCATATATATATATATATATATATATATATATATATATATATATATATATATATATATTGGTCCTGATTACTACAGTACAATACAGTACATACAGCAGCATCATATATATACCTGGTATATAGTATATGTGGTCCTTATTACTACAGTACAATACAGTACATTACAGTCAGCATGTACTCCCGCAAAAAAGGAACTCGGCACCCGAGGAGGCACGCTGTACGATAGGGGGTGGCACTTCATGGCCGAAGAATAGGTGGGTAGTGGGTAGCAGGACTTCATGGCCTAAGAGATAAGAGAGTTCCTGGCTGGCGGGGGGCTCTCTGCCGAGGAAATACACAACAGCCAGTACCCCAATATCGCTGGAAGGTCGGTCATTCGTGTTTATCGGTACGAGGTCCATGAAATAGCGCTACTACTGTATAACAGTATGGTAGTCCATCGGGTTGCACGTTCATTTTTTCCGTCAAAGTATTTTCTTTTTTCTGGGTGTGGTACGGAGATCCTCACGGGAGGAGGTTCATAAATTTTCGTACCCTACTCTTACGGGGGGCCATAGTAAATAGGACCAAATTTTGTTGGCAAAAACAAAGAAATATATAGGCTTTGGTGTCTGCAGTAGGTTATATTGTGTCTACAGTAGGTTCTATTGTGTCTACAGTAGGTCTACAGTAGGTCCTATTCTCTATGGACCAAATATTGTTAGCAAAAATAATAGGGAAAAATTGTAGTTTTTGGTGTCTACAGTAGGTCCTGTTGTGTTTTCAGTAGATCCTATTAACTATGATCCCCCGTAATACTAGGTGCACCCCTATACCCGCAGCATGCTTCGCCAGCAGGATCTTTGTATATGCCGTCAACGTGTGTGCGCTCGTGGAAGGTAGTCCTGCTGTACGTAGTAGGTTCGGCTTTTCTTTTTCTTTTTTTTCGAAGGCCTATCTCGGTCGTCGATTTCGGCGGTCGTACGTACTCTAGCACACCTGCAAAATCGAGTCAATTCCGGCTTCAGCCGGCTCAAAAGGGGTCCCTATTATTTTTGGCGCCGTGTACGCAAAGTTAAGGAACTCGCATTTGCTAGGAAAAAAAATGGCTGTCAGTCCTAAAAGAGCATAGATGCGTGCACTCCGGGAGGAGGGGGGGGGTAGTGTTACATCCCCGGAAAAAAAACACAACTAAAACTTGACTTTTGCCATCTCTCAGGTGGGTATAGCCCTTGCAGTGTGGCTGCAAATGGTAAATATTCGTCGAACAAGGGTTTAGATTTTTAGAACTGTAGGTCGAAAACATTACGTGGCGGCGCAGCAGACCCTCCCCTCCAAATCAGTTGAAATCGGAAGTGATATATCTATCGACATGCTGTGAAGGTGCTACCGAGAGCGGGACTCCCGGTGATGTCGGCATTGGTACAGTAGTAGTTACACACTCCTTGTTTTTAAGTTCTTCATTATTTCTTGTTTCCGGGATGGCTTGACGGGATCGGTGGGTATAGCTGCAGAAGGAAATCAACATCCCCAATATTGCCGACATCATCCCCAACGCCTGTCAAGAAAGAGAGGAAATAATTATGAGCATCCCGTCCTTGAGTGCGGTGGAATCCTCCTCGGAATTATTTTTAGGCTAGGCTGGCTGCGGGCGCTCCCACCCCTCGCCATAAATATCCGTTTAACATTTCGACACCCCCAAGCCATCGCACAGCAGATAGCTGCTGTCGAGGAACATCGCACAGCAGTAGTAAGTAGATTGAAGCCTTTGTGGCATTTATACATGGGCGATAGTGCGTCAGCCGCACTACTGCTGTGGGACGAGGTCCTGACAATCAATTTCTCCCGCACAGATCATACTAATATATCATAGCTAAAACGTCGACCGATTATGTGGGAAGTTTTACCTACCAGGGTAGAATTGTAGTGTGGAATAGGACGCGTTGTGAAAGAGAGCGACCCAAGGCGTCGCGAAAAACAAGGGCAACGAGCATAAGATCGCACTATTTTTCAAGATGCATCAAGTCCGGATTATTTTTGGTGGTTTAGTGCACTACGATGTCCAACACCCACCAGAACGAAAACACGGCTGCTCTCGATTGCCGAGCACCTCCGAGAACGAGAGTCCCACAGCAACCTTGCCACAACTGGAGCGGCTGCGCGTGTTACACCAATATATTTGCAGGGTGTACAAGTACAGACGACAGCATTCCGTTGCGCCTTTTCGGTAGTTTCTGTTTTGGGAGCATTCCGTTCTGTCACGAGCCTGACAAGGTCCAGGAGAAGATCCCAAACCCGGCTTGGTCACATGCACACAACCCTGCGAACTCGACCTCTGCAAATCACACCGCCTTGGGTTTTCTTGTGGGGACGATCTTCCTTGGGCTGGAGAAACCATCAACAATTCACCCCAATAGCTTAGTGGGCGAAGTTCCGGAACACGTCGCTGACGAGGTATCGATGCGGACACTTTTCAGGCCCAGATTGTTTGGTGCGCCCGTGTAGAAGTTACAAACTTCCTGGTTGGAGGGTCGAAATAAGTAAAAACATGTGGTTTTTCGAGACAATGTAATCAACCGGCCATCATCAACCCTTCATAGTAATATATCATCCATCATCAACCATCAAAAACATGCTTATCGTGCATGTCCATTGTCGCGCACGCCGTACCATCATCCAACCTACCCCTGCTCCGCACATGTTCTCCTCCTCTTTCGAAACCCGGAGTGGCATCGACAATCTCTCCCGGCGTTGTCAACTTCCTTGCGAACGAGTACAGCGACGCGAATTGCACCGATCCCACGGGCAACACCGAGGTCCTCTCTGGGGAAAGTATTGGGGAGATATCAGGGGAATGCTTCGAGCTGCCAGGGGTGGCGTACGCTATGGGCGAGTGCCGGACGGACGGCAGCCATATAGCGCAGTTTTTTTCGCCGGAGGATGACACGTGCTCTGGCGACGTCTGGGACGAGACCACCGGCCCCACGGAATACTCTCCTTCCGTGTGCGTCACGACCGCGGTGGATGGGCTGTACTACGGGTGAGAATAACGACAAACAATCGTCACTATCCACCGACAAAAAATAGTGCTGATTGTTTTCCAAAGGCTGTTGTTAATAAGATATACGCTGCTTGGGACGACGGTCCAACGGTAATGTGCCTCGTCATACTTAGATTAGACGGTACTGTTTACTTGGCGATACATACATACATGCGTTTTGTGTGAATCGGTGCTTCTAATAGGTATGTATATCTCTCTTCATCGGCGTTGCATTTCCCTATCTGTATCACCTACCTTCTAAAGAACTTCCCCTGCCCCACGCTCGCCCAGTTTTGCAGCCTATATGCCGTCCACGTTGCGTATGTATGCCATTCTATGGGTACACATTACGTACCTCTAATATCCCATATACCCCACATTTCCACCCAACCTCCTCCTGCCTCACGCTTCAGCTACACCTCGTGCACGACAGATGCCGCAACCGTGTGGACTCCAACCCCAGCACCGGCCATCGCGCCCACAGAAGTGGGCATTGACACAGCTACCGAAACCCCAGCCCCGGCAACCGATGGTGACCGCGGTGTCAGTGTGACCGCGCGCCCCACTGCTGCTGGGTCCGGGTCGGGCGAAGTCGAGGAAACCGCGCCGCCAACCGGAAGTGACGAGGCTACCCTTGCCAACGGGGCTGCAAGAACCGGCAATAATGTTGGCATGGGGTCTATTGTGCTATCTTGCGTAGTAGGACTTGGGGTTTTACTCACTGTGTAAGAGACAAGGGCGTTCATATTGTATTCAACATATATAGTAGGCGAGGATATTGTTTGGCTTATGGTAGTCCTTAAGCGCTGTGTCCGGTACTGCTATGAGCGCGTACTGAAATGTGTGCGCATTCCGTTTGGTTAATGTTGTATTCTATTTTGTGATTAGACTGCCGACCTGACCAATGGTTTGATGCAGTCGGTTGTTTTTGGTGCTAGGCCCTTCATCCGCGGTACCGAGGGACTTGATGCCCTTGTGCGCGGGGGCGTTTGGCCTGAACAAAAAGAGCGTGGAAATAATTGAGACAAAGTTTAAGCTTCTGACGGAAATGAACTGCGTCGACAGTGAACTTCGCACGGGTGATATCGGTGTGTTGTCGCAGCATACACCACAACAGCCCTCTCCCCCGTGACGTGCATGGTCTCTTAATGTTCAGTTCGTTTGGGACTGGCTGCCATACTGCTGTAGGTCATATAATGGTCATACAGTACTTGTCAGGCTGTCTGGTGGTGACCGGCCTCAGGTAGTGTGACGATTACCGTTGTCCTCAGAACGATGACGGTATTTGGAGGCTAGCGCAAAGCTGTGGTTAGACAGCTCGAGTTGCGCTGACGATGAGGATGATGTACGTGTAAGACGACTATCCTTACGTGCAAGTGGCGCTCTTGGGCCCAGACAAGGTTTATCCCTACGAATTGACGAGAATTCAGGTGCGGGGATGGACAGAGAGTGAATCCAACGGCGCGTGCAAACGCTCCGGTGCCTCTGCCTCTTGCGGAAACCTTTACGCCTCCCTGACATAAATTCAGCTGTCAACCTGTCAATCCAACCCCCTTAGCGGAACAAACCTCTGTCCGCCGAAGCGCCGCCGCTCCATGACCAATAGATTCGTCGAACCGCAACTTACAGGACTATTCGAGTAAAATATATATGTTGCTGCAGCGTGAGTCCTCGGACCACAAAGTACACCAGGATAGTTACTCCCTAGACTGGTCTCACCCCACGGTCTTGAGTTCGTTGATAGAGAGAGTGGAGCATTTTGCACGCTAGCTCCTAAGAGCACCAGAATGACCAGAATTCCCCAGATTTCCAGTGTTCCAGTCGTTAGAACGGGCAACGCGGTTGATTAACGAGGAGGTGCCAAGGGGGTTGCGGACGATATGTGTGCACGACAGGTGGGCACGTGGTAAGTGCGCATATTGTGTGACAAGTGGACAGAGGTTTGACTTCGATATTTGTTCTTTGGGTGGTGTTGACTAAACACCAGACATGAACCTGTTCCATTCATCAGTTTCCACGCCCAAACGGAAGGACTTCCCCGCCGGGAACGCTCCTTAGTTTACCTTTACCGAGGCCAGGGAGCTTCCAACAACCCATTTCCTGGCCTCCCGAATAGACCCTCCGCTCGGGAGTGGTTTTAACAGCCCCTACGCATTACCGTACTATATCCTGGCGCACAGCGCTGCAAAATATACGCACAAAACACATACGATACGTACGGCTTTCTATTTTTCTATCGGTTCTGCTGCAAAGCATCGGTACCAGAGGCTACTACTGCATAGAGGCACCTATTTTCGGCACGACCCCTCGATGGGTGCAGCAGTCTCAATCAACGCGTCACCAGGTGGAAGGTCGTTCCAACGTATAACCTCGTCCACTTCTGATGGGGATATTACGTCGTCGCGAGGAAACGAATTATCCACAGCACACACCCCTGAACTCAGCAGAAGCCCGGGGCCAGAATTGCTGCACACCCGGCTTGGTGAATGGACCCACGTTCGAGAGAGTGATATTATTGCTCCATAGTTGGTGGACACTCCCAAGCATCTACGTCAGGTACAGGTTACGGTTCGAGATAACCTGTACGCCTACATATATGTACGAAGCCCGTGGATATTACCGAAGGTCAGACGACAGGCCCCAGACAGCACAGGACCCCCCCAAATTAACCCACAGGCCCGAAGAGACTTGGGGCAGCTTGACAAAACCAAGAGGAAGGGACAGACGGATATCCACGGCAACATAATACCAGAAGTCCTCAGAACAATACCATAAACGAAATTGTTGCCAAACTCCCACCACAACCGAAATACTTCTATCTTCAACGATCGGCCAGGGTGGCTAAAAAGCGAGTGTGCCTCGGCATGTCACAAAACTGTGACAACAGTTCAGTTTACGTACTTCGAATACGCGCTCCTCAGCTACCGCTGCCGCCACAATTGCGCTCCAGTCCTGGTGACCCCGGGATCGTTCGTCCGGGACGGCTAGAATACACCCGGATATGCGACGGGTGTACGCTCCATTTTTACGTTACCTTTGTTTTGTTTTGTTTTGTTTTGTTTTTTTCTTTGTATGACTACGTATTGGAACGACCTAAAGTTTCCTTATCTCGTCCGGACAGAGTAATGACCAGGCCATCTCCAAGCCAGTACATCCGGCATGGTGGTAGGAAAATGTGTAGGCCACCTCTCTCTCTGCATGCGGCGGATGGCCATGGGTACTACTCAATGCGAAGGGGAAAAAATATGGCCGCAGCTCGCTCCAGAATATTTGTTCTGCATGATTGCACCTACTTGATAAAGCTCGGTACGATCCGGTTGGCCGTGAGTTTGCCGTACAGCAGTACGTAAAATATAATATTGCCAAATGAATTGTACTCGTACGAGTACTCATTTCAACTGCCAGGCGTGCAGCCACTCCACGAGACGCTACTTGCGTGGGTGTGTGCGAGGAGGGGGTCTGGCACTGGGTGGGAAGTTGGCGAGCTGAAAGAAGAACCCGCCCGCCCGCCCTCCCCGGGGGGGGGTTCAAGTAAGGTAGGGTTTATTGGCGTTCGAAAGTGGCAGTCTACATCACCGCGTGTGTTTGTACATGATAGATGGAGTGTGGATAAGATCCAGCACTAATCTGTACAAGTAATTCGCAATCGTGTAGGCCGTAGGTCTATGCGTTGATAGGTCTATGTTTCTCACTTGGATTATAGCGTGAGAATCTTGGATTATGGTGTAGAAGTTGCGGGCGCGCCGCCCCGGGGCATTTCGGCCCCGGGTTTAACTAATAATACTTCCAGATTCACGAGCAAAACAAAGCAAATATATCGTACCTGGTATTCTACCACAACAACAAAAAGCAGTGGTGTGATGGAGTCCGTAGCTATATATTGGGAAACAAACACGCTTCTTCTGAAGGAACATAACTCTCAGGAGGTCTTAGTTATATGTTGTTGTAGGCGTTGCTCGAAAGGGATCAGGTGATCATATCAAGCTGGCGACTTTACTTCTCCTTTATCTTTTCAAGTTCGTTTTTTGTATTCTGGATGTTTCGAGGTTCACGCGAGGGCATGGTTATGATCTATGTGTCGTTTTGGAGTATGAACAGTAGTGTGGTGTACAGTCAGAACCGAGTCACGCCTGCGACGGCGTGACATTATCATGTAATACATATTTTTCACTCCTGGACCACTGGTGATTCTATTTGACAACGAACCATATTCCTGGCTATTCAGGTATTAGGTGTTATACCCTTGGCAGGTGGTCGCACAGGCGGGCACGGGCAGCAGTATGCTGCCTTACTGGTGATGGACCGCTGATAATCCACAGATGATACACCTTTAGTCAGCGTTGCCCCGGTTAGGCGGGGTTGTGGCGCTTCTTCTTCCCTGGAAGTGTGTGTACCACGACTTTCAGGTATCTTACTTCCGTAATTTCCATCAAAAAGGGAAAATGGGAGAGAAGGCAGTTGGGGGGAATCGAACCCCGGATTATGTTTTTATCAAATGATACCTTACCCGCTGAGGTATCAGTCAGCCCCAGGGAAGAAGAAGCGTCATAGTCCCGCCTAACCGGGGCAGCGCTGACTAAAGGGATTGTAACCCTTGAGTAATCTCCGAGGTCCAGGCTTAACCGCCGGCGGACCCCGGATTGTGTTTTTATTATATGACACCATAACCACTGAGTTAACAGGCAGCGCTGACTGATAGCTCAGTGGTTCGGTGTCATCTAATAAAGCAGTCGAACCAGACCTTCTGGAAGCTTGTCGCTCTTCAGCAGCAGCTGGCTCCAGAGACACAGGATGATGATGACGATCGATCCTGGCACCTCTGTCCACCAGAAGTTCCCCCTCGGGTTCCTCGGGGCGTAGCCCCATTCGAGACGGACCTCGTGACCCGCGACCCTTCAGTGCCTACGTAAAACGAGGCTCATAACCTATTCAGGTATATGTGTTATACCCTGGCAGATGGTCGCACAGGCGGGCATGAGCAGCATTATGCTGTCTTGCTGGTACTGGACCGCTGATAATTCACAAGTGATAAACCCCAGAAGAGTGATGGTTTGTAGAAAATACCGCTTACGAGGGCAACAAAAGCATGATGAGAACGATAGACTTCCGAGTCTAGTGGTGGTGGTGGTGGTGGCGAGAGAAGGGAGAGAGGGTGGGGCAGGCCCGCGCCCTCTCTCGTCGCTAACCAGACCCTGATCCTTCGTTTGCTACAACAATATGTACTTGTAGGACCCGGGGCACAAAAACAACTAACAACGATAAAAACAACTCGTAGGGGTCTTCAAAGAAATGGTCGTAGTTTCGCCGCATGTTAGTCGAACCGCAACGTAACGCGGCGTGTTTTGTTATTGCTTCCTATAACATCACCCGTGCTACAGCTACGCTCGGCTACTACGACATGCTACTGACGGAACCAGTGCTACCTAAGTTTGACCGACGAATAGCAGTCACCCGATTCCAGCTCTGGCCGGGCGTAGCTCGGGTAGGCTTGCTTCTTGACTCGTCGTGATCCCGAAGCTATCGAGTGGCACTTGGGGATGTATCGTGGTTGCTGCTCCCCGTCTACAGCAGCTAAGCGGTACTACAGTAGGGCTACCTGCTACTGCTTCCCCCGGCTACAGTTACTTACTGCTCTCCTCGGCTACAGCAATACTACAGTGGTGCTAACTACTACTGCCCCCGGCAACAGCAATGGCGACAAACATTGATCAGAGATGTAGGTGTTCACGCCCTAATACATTTAATACCCCCCCTCAATGGAAGATCTACTGTTGTGTACTAAAGTATTTGAGCATCCCTAGTGATCGTCGTTACTCTTAGATGACACCTTAACCACTGACCTATCAGTCAGCGCTGACTGTTAGCTCAGGGGTTATGGTGTCATCTAATAAAAGAACGATCCGGGGTTCGATTCCCCCCGACTGTCTTCTCTCCCATTTTTCCTGTTTGATGGAAATTACGGAAGTAGATACCTGAACGTCATGGTACACACACTTCCAGGGGAGAAGAAGCGTCATAACCCCGCCTAACCGGGGCAGCGCTGATTAAAGGAATGCAACCCTTGAGTAAAATCCGAGGTCCAGGCTTAACCGCCGGCGGACCCCGGATTGTGCTTTTACCTGATGACACCATAACCATAACCACTGAGATAACAGTCAGCGCTGAATGTTGGCTCAGTGGTTATGGTGTCATAAAATGCTGGCATACGTTTGAACATCCATACTTAACTCGTGCCGCGCAGTGCACAGGGAGAGCACACGCACCAGAAGCCCCCAGGCCCCTGAGGTACTTAGCGGTTTCAATTATTATCCTGTGAGGTTGCCAGGCCTTGTGCGACTACCCCTACACCTCGAACATTGGGCATTGTCCCATTGAGGACGTTGCTCAAGGATGGAGGGCAACATTAACCTTGAGGGACATTGAGGCAACGCCTACGCAAGGTGGTTAGGTTGTGAGCGGAAGCAACGTGCCGCAAGGTACCCCCAGTGGTCACCTGTGATATTAAGTAAAATATTCATACTGTTTTCGTCATCTGACAATGTGCAGCGTGAGCTTCAACTTCGATCACTCACAAATATTCCCAGAAAGAAGAAGAAAACCAAAGGGGAGCCAAAGAAAAAAAGTAGCCTACGCAAGGATTCTAACTCTCTTTTGTACCTGCTTCCAAATTAAATAGAAACCTTAAATCAGAACAGAAAACCAGATATTATGTAGAAAGAGCCCCTCGGGCCTTTATTATAGACGCGTTGCGGGTGGATTATATTCTTAACACTATACCCATCCCTATTATTGTGCGGACCCCGTGCTACGATAGAGGTAGCACTTTTTGGCTTTTTTGTTTCTGAATGACGGAGCTTCTTAACCCAAAACCGTCAGCGTGTCATTCTTGTTTTGCAATATGATTGTTTTGTATACCTAGGCCATGTTTTTTTAATCAGGTTGCATTTCTTTCAGTTTACTCAAGGTTGGTTTGTGGGTGAAGTACAGAGCTCCTAAAGTGAGGAGCCTCAGAAAAAAACCGTTGCACCTCTGTCGTATATAGCACGCCTCTGCGTGTTTGCCTTATCTTGCTGGTTGTATATAAATATACCTATGACAGTTCTCAGCCGGATTTTGTGTCGCAGATCTCTCCGGCCTATGACCGCCTTTCCGTGCGGTTTCTTCGCCGAGGCGTGCGTCCGCCTCGGCTGCACCGGCCGGCGTCGCGGATCCGCC